>JAHWFP010086904.1:5691-21387 GCA_023313725.1 Lithobius niger
CATTTTGTCGTGTCTGGAGTTGGTTGTCACACGGGCAGATCTCCTCCACTCCCGACTGCCCACAGGATCAACAAGCACTTGCTCTCTTTATGTCCAACTTCACCCCCTTTTCTGGAATGCGTGGTATGCGTTCACCATTGGTCTCTATCGGTCACGTGAGAGTCGGTACCCGGAAGGCTGGCCGCCTAGCCTGGCCATCGAGTCTGGACGACTCTTTAATCACTCCCAATTTTTGTCGTCTGCCCCATTTCACACGAGCCAACTTACCCTCCCGACCCGTTTTTTAGTCCTGTCGTGAGTGAAAAACTTCTCTTAACCTGAGCCTCTACTCATATTAATAAACAAAAACGGAACGTTAAATATTTAGAGTAAGGGTCTAAAAGTCAAAACTTAGAAGGAACACGGACAAGCTTTGACAGTCAGGGTCTAGGTGTAAATTTTTGTAACAGGCTGGTAAGCATTAGACCCTTACTACTCGGTGGTTATCTTATAGTTCTACTCTGTTCGGACAGAACGTGTGTATGAACGGTTGTAGCAGGTTTTCTTTGTTCTTAGAATATTTTTATGGAACTTTAAGAACATAATTTTCTTGTGAAGTTTGGCATTTTGTCTTTTGATGCTTTAGAATTGTTTATTATATTTCGTAGTTTTACGGTAGAGGATAACCAGTAATGCTCTCTGCTGCGAATACCCTGCCATGTTACTAAATCGAAAAATAATTTTCAACATAAAACAAAGCAGCAAACGTATACCATACTACCACTGGATCATCACATGGGTCATTGTAGGTGGATTTCCAGTTTTTCGTCAAAATGTATTTATTTCTGACCACCGGGTAGTAAGGGTCTAATGCTTACCAGCCTCTTACAAAATTTTACACCTTGACCCTAACTGTCAAAGCTTGTCCGTGTTCCTTCTAGGTTTTGACTTTTAGACCCTTACTCTAAACATTTAACGTTCCGTTTTTGTTTATTAATTCGTGTTACTTTTAGAATTGCAGCTAAACTGTAAAACAGTGCAGTTGACGGTGAAAATTGAGCGTTTAACACAGAGATCCTAGGCTTACTCTTACTAACACTATCGCCAGTGTTAATAATAGAAACAAATCCTTTAATCTTCAGTCTTGCAGCCGGCGTTTGCTAATTGGCATTGTTGCATAATAACAATGTTTAAAACAATGTAAAACAATCAATCTGGTCGTTTAGAGCTCCACCCCTGAACCACTTGACCAATTAGAAAATGCCTTATGGAAAGGGCACATCTACAGAGCAATACCTGTAAAATGAGCTAAGAACCAGCTTTATAGGACAAATGGTTTGACCTGTAGAGAGGACAGACGAAAGGTACATCCCCAGAACAAGTCCAAGAACAAGACCAAGACCCAAGGACAAGAAGTTGTCTATTTGGCCCCTCTCTGTATCTCGGGTTTGGCTCGACCGAATTTCACAATTTTTGGACTGCAGACAGGCCTTGACTAGTCAAGGCTAGATTCCAAATTTGGTTTAAAGATGTTTACTTTTGACGGAGTTATAAGCTCTCAAAGTTGAAAGTTTAACACAGAGATCCTAGGTCGACCCTTACTAACACTGGCGCCAGTGTTAATTACGGAGACATAGAGCCAATAAGAGCTCATCTAGCTTGTTGATCGTGAATAAAGCATTGTAAACAGCAATGAACGCGCGAGCATTATAAACAGCTCTATAGGCCGTGATTATGTTTAGGCTACTTCGAACTCAAATTGGCTCTTAAGGTTGATGTCATTCTGCAAAAAAAAAATTAATCAAGACGGCTAGACCGTGGAAAAATCGGTAAAATTTGGATCTGATGGTAAGAATCGGTTGTAATCAACCATGTGCAACGTATAGCTAGTGATGAATTAATTCAGATTGGAAATGAACTTAAAAACAATCAGTCCTCTTTTTGGTTGATCGACAGTATTAAATTAGGCCTAAACTTAGGAAAAAAAGTGTTTTTTTTTTTAAGATTCTGTGTTTTCTCAACAAAAATGTGTTTTACAGCCTAAACTTTGTCGTGTCTACCAATAAAATTGTATATTTCAGAAATTTGTACTTATTTGAAGTAAACATTAAGCATTAATGACTGGCCCTGTCCGATAAACTAATCTAACGTTAGCATTAAACTGCTGTTATAGACCGTATTTGTACTAAACAAATTTTAAATTTTTCAATGCGATAAAATGCGGTTGAAGTATAGAACTTTCGAAAACGTGTTAGGAAGGTGTTTTTAAGGCTAATCGCCGTAAAAACCTAGTATGGCCTATAGTTTCCGGCATCTAAATATAATTACTTTGCGAAGGAATCTTTTATGTTCATGTCGGTCATAAAGCCGGTTACTTTTCAAATACTATAAAACGGCTTTATTTTTTAGCGTTGGGCGGTAAGATTTCTGTATTTATGGCGTTTAAGCGAACCACTCCAAATCACTCTAATTTTTTTTTACTAATCGACACATATCATCATCCTCTTGCCAAATCACATTAAAAACCCGGGGGGAAACGTGTTTTAAGGTGAAAAAAAAAATGAAAACACGTAAAACGATAGTTACGATCGTGTTGAAGCGCCGGCCATATCGCAGGAGACAGTACCGAGAAAACCTCATTTGCATTGCAATGAAAGGAGACGGAAATTACCTAACCTAACCAACCTAACCTAACAAACCTTACCTATACCTAACCTAAACTAACCTACTTAACCTAAAAAAATAACAACAAAAAACGCAGACAACATAGTTTGGAACATTACTTTCCGTTTTCGCGATGCCACTTTTCGTGCTACTCTGAATCCCGGAACATGGCCGCCGCTTTACACGGCCAGGCCTACTGTTTTACGTGGTTAAAAAAACGTGTTTGGAGAGCTAAAAAACGTGTTTACATAACCAAAAGACATTTTCCCCTATTTTTGTAACGTGAAATAAAAAGAGGATGAATATTTAGGTTTGTATTTCAAAATTGATAGATTTATCGTGGTTCGCTTAAACTCCACAATTACCGTAAAAACTTAGTATGGCGTATAGTTTCCGGCATCTAAATCTAATTACTTTGCGAAGGAATCTTGTATGTTCATGTTGGTCATAAAGCCTGTTACTTTCCAAATACTAGAACGGTTTTATTTTTTTGCGTTGGGTGGCAAGATTACCATTCGCCGTCAATAGTTGTGTATATTAAAAGTTGTAGCCTATTCTCGAAGTGTTAGGCTGAGAGTTTTTTTTTCACGTTATTTGGCTGGCATACGTTTTGAAAAGCGGAATTTAGTTTTCCCCGTCTAACTAGCTTCTACACTCCTATAGAACTTGCGGTAATTATACTGTTTAACCGAACCATTCCGAATCACTCATTTTTTTACTAACCGACACAGATCTTAATCTTCTTCCCGCATCACATTGAAAAACCGGGGGAAAATCTGTTTTTAGTGGTAAAAGAAAATTGAAAACACGTAAAACGACAGTAGCAGGAAAATCTGATTTGCATGGCAATGAAAGAAACGGAAATTATTTTACTAACTCATTTCTTTCCAAAGTGGCTGAACACATAACATCAGAAACCGCAACCAACAACTTTTCCACCTAAACTGAAGATGTGCCGACAACGCGAGCAAGGCAGCATAGTTTAGAACATTACTTTCAGTTTTCTCAAGTCACCTTTTAGTGCTACTCTATATCCCAGAACATGGCCGCCGCTTTAACACGGCCGGGCCGACCGTTTTACGTGGTTTAAAAACGGTATTGGGGGAACTAAAAACGTGTTCAGAAAGCTAACCCCCCCCCCCATTTTTATAACGTGAAATGAGAAACGGATAAAAATCTGCGTCGGCAAGTACCACGAGTGATTTGGAGTAGTTGGGAAAAACTGTATACTATTACCGAACTTCCTTAGTTTCCTCCCTTCTAAACCCTATAGTTTACCACATCTAAATGTTGGCTTGGCGAAGTGGTTTTTTTTTTTCATTTTTTTGTTCAGTGATAATCAAAATGTTTTACCACCTAAATATAGTACGGTTTTATTTTTTAGTGTTGGGCGGTAAATGATTTACATTCGATGTCAATAGCACACGTGTCAAAAGTCGCAAGAAAAACGCTCACTTTCACAACAAAACGAGACACCCACACTGTCTAGAGTCAAAGTTAGTTTTGACTCTATTTACATCTCTGCCGACATCTCGGTTCTCGTCTGCCTTGCAAGTTTGGAGCCTAGCGACAAACAAGTAGACGAAAACCGAAATGTCAACAGAGATGTAAATAGTCCTCAGACTTCAAAGTTAGTTTGGACTCTTATTAACATCTCCGTCGGTTCTCGTCAGCCTTGCAAGTTTGGAGCCTAGCAACAAACGAGCAGACGAGAACCGAGATATCAACAGCGATGTAGAGAGTCCCCAGACTTAAAAAAAAAAAGTTTCTGAGAAACATACGCCTCAACTACTCAACCCCCACCATTACACTGCTGCTACTTTTTGTCTTTACTAACTTCGATACAGACATTTCAGTGTACCTACTACGACGTTGTCCAGTTGTCTCCCACCCACCTATCTATGTAAGTTTGCATTTGAATGCTAACAATTCCCCTGGCACATTATAAAATCTACTACGTACTTCGCATCCAAACCTCCCCTACCTCCCCCACCATGAAGCTCACAGTATGCGTCACTATTTCCCAATTTCTCGCATGGCATCCTGTGAGCGTTAGGCAAGCAATTGTCTAGCTCATCCTTACGGTGAATTAGTTAAGTGTTTTAATGAAGATTTGTGTGTTCAATTTGCACCTTTTTGAAGAGTAAAATAAGGCAAGATTTGTTACTGGCACACCGATTTTTTGTATTTTTAATATGATGGCGAGTATACAAAACGAGGCTGTAGAATTTTGGAAATGAAGCTTCCAATGCTTGAAATTTCTTATGTTTTTAGACTTCAGGACATTCTTAGCTGAAGTATTTAATTTTTTTTTTTTTGTAAACCAATTTCCATACTAGTAAACAACCAAATTGCGTAATGTATCTTACTATTTAATTGTATTAATATTTTATTTCTCAAGAATGAACTGTAAATCGATTTTAAACTTTGTGAATTGTGCATATTTATGATGTGCACTTTGGCTTGAATTCATTGATTCTGGTGTCGTAGCGGTTATGGGATTTATTCTGGACGTATTTTCAGCCTTACGTTGACCGGAAATGTCGTGGGTTTGATTTCTGCTTCCTGTACAATTACAAAGTAGTTGGTTTGTCTATTCAGTAGCATCGGGTTATATTAAATTCACAGCCTGTTATTTGTGTGCTATGCATTATAAATTAAGTCCCGCAATTGTTTTTGTTTAAAGGAGACGTGCCGTAATTTAAGAAAATTTAAAAATCGGTCTTAACATGATTAGCTACAGGACACTGCACTTAAACGTGCAAGAAAAATACTTTTGGAAATATTAAAATCTGCTTGCATTTTCTGAACAATCAAGTAGTTTCACCGATGAATATTTTTGTTTTTGTTTTAGGCCTATTAAAAAGTAGGTAGGGGGAAAAGAAGGGGAGAAAAGAAGCACCTGGCAGCGAAGTAAATTTAGAATAGCATTTTTTTTCTTGAATTGCTATGTTCAAGCCCGAAAAAATAATATTGGGTCAGTAAATTTCGACAGAAGCACATAATATCGGTCTCTTAATAGTAGGCCAATACGTAGATATGAGTTCTGGTGCTGGATCTAGTTAAAAAGATTGACATTTTTTAGTGTATTGGCTATAAAAAGACATTCTGGCGTACCATCCCTTATTCTGCATTAGTGTAAAGTTACTCCCTCATGGTTAGGAAATTTAGGAAGTTTATTGCCATTTATAAACTCGTGGATCCACATTGACAGCACATTGTCGCTATTATTTAAATCGCTGTTTCAATCACCTCACAAATAGAGCAGTGACACGACGAAGTATTATTGTATACAACTCTATGGTGGAGCCTTAATGGGTTAGCTGCAAGGAGCACTTCAGAGAGAAACAGAAGGGCGTCATATTGAAGCCGATGCTATGAAGAGTGATTTCTTAGACCTAACACACGCGATTTTTGTTGTTGGAGAAAACAACGTTATTTTAAGCCTAAGAAATCCGCTCTTCCGTTGTTTTTCCCTCCATTTTTATGTAGTGCACCTTGTAGTTATGCTCTCCAAAACCCATACTGGTGCCAATATGCCGGCAAATGTCACTGCTCTATAGTCTCTGTGGATTGCAAAACTAAATGTGCACAAACGTTGAATTTCTTAAATATGCACAATTCGCTGTAAATTATACAAAGGAAAGAAGGAAACAAGCCGTAATCGTACACTAGAAATGACGTAGTACAGTAAGCCACCTTTATGCACTTACGTTTCGTCGGAGTGGCATCACCCGGATCACTGACATAGCGCCTTTATCAAGATAGACTCACTGAACCCGTTAGTAAGCAGTCTCAGCAGTGACCTGGGGTCCATTAGACCGAGAACCTAATGGAGCTCTGGTCACTGCTGTGACCTTAATAACGGGTTCAGTGGGTCACCTTCACGCCAGGGATGGAGTTGGCCGTAGTGATAAACGCGTTATGTTCGTGATCCGGAGACGAATTGGGTTGCCAGTTCGAATCTGGGTCATGCCACTGCAACGGAACGTAAGTGCATAAAGGTGGCTTACTGTGCTAAGTTATTTCTAGTGTATGGTTTTCGTTGTTTGGCTTGTTATTCTTTTTCTTTTATTGAATTCCTACTTAGCCAGTTAAAATTCCAGCATTCGACACCACAATTATTTTATATTAAACATTTTCTAAACTCGCAGTTTTAGGTTAATTGTTTGTTTTTAATTTGGTTTTAATTTTTTGAATAGAGAAATTTTTCGGCAACCTGGCCGCAAGTCCAAGATTCTAATGTATTTCAGTCAAATGGCCGCTTAGAAGATGGGACGTGATAAAAGAACACGACCCTGGGTGGTTGGACTGGCTCTCCTACTAGCTCTGATTACGGCGTCGGACTGTAAGTAGAGCTGCTTTTGTTAATGTGTTGTCGGTCATTGGGCAGTATAACTTCTCATCAGCAGACTACTTTTAAGACTTGTTTTTTTTTTTTACGTACGTAGTTTAGTCGGTGGTGGGATTCGATCAGGGGTCCACTTGATGATCAGCCCACCACTCGACTCATTGGGCTGCACTTGCTCATTTTTTTTTGCTCATGGCGAGTGGTCATTTATGGATGAGAAAGACGTAATTACAATTATTCAGACTAAAAATTAATTTTAAAAATCCCTAAACTTTAGTGCCTAAGTTTCAACCATTTCTAGGGGGAAAATGAAGGCGCATTTTCAGTTTCTCTAGAGGAAGCCACTAGAGGTGTTGAATGCACCGTTTGCAACGCTTGTATAGTTTCGTTGCTCATGTCCATGTTTGACACAATTTTTCGATGGCTAATATTACTTCCTTCCTAAAGTTTATTTTTTATTTATTTTTATAGCGTGCTATAGTGCTTAAAATAGTATGGCCAATTGCTAGTCGTCTTATTTTTGTGAGTGTTTTCAGTTTTGACTAAAACGTAGAAGATAGGTGTTGCCACAACTAGCGATTAGATGGATGATTTAAAGTTGAAAGGGGGTGTTTATCAGTTGCCCGTAGTGAAGGTAACTGAGTGTAACCTAGCTGGTTCAGTTTGAAAAGCTAGCCTAGGTCTCTTCTGAATTTGTCAATTTGCTATTTTGAAAATTGTAAGGCGAAAGCAAGTGCCTGAATTCAAATATTCAATTTATTTAATTGAATTCAAATCTATGAATTTAAATACAGCCTAGATTAAACTTTGAGGTTTGAGAAACTATTTGAGTGTGCTTTTCTCTTTTTTGGTTTAGCTATTAAATTAAACTAGCCGTTTAATTGTTGCAACAAAGTGGAATTCTTAGCTAGAGTAAATGGGCCTTTATTCCTTGCTTCGTCTAGTTTAAACTAAGATAGTGAAGATAGTGAAATTATTGATACAGACAATCTGAAATTGTGTTAGATAATCCTTGCTTGCTTATATGGCTAAACGATCATTTTCAGACTCAGTTGAGTTATGGCACAGGCAAAAGGAGGAATTAGTTATTCGGGGTGGAAACACCCATTCTCTTTAAATTCTTCTTCAGAATTTTTACCAAGTACCTTCCAGGACTCCGAAATATTGATCATACAGAACATCTCTCAAGAGTGGGACTTGAGCTTTTGGAATTACGTCGTTTAGGATTTGACCTCTTCTTGACATACAAAATTCTTCGAAACTTAATCTCGATCACCCTTCCTTTTTTCGACCTAGCACCATGTATTCATAACACGAGAGTTCACCCTTGGAAACTTGAGATTAGGGGATCCAGACTTGACTACCGAAAATTCTTGGTACGGGTAGTCCCCGTTTGGAATGCCTTTCATTCTAGGACGTTATGTATGGATTCCGAGTACGGCCTCCGGAAAGAATTGTGGACGGAAAATCTGTCTGCCTTCACTAAGAAAGCATCATAGTCTTTCCTTAATATTTGCACTGGTACGGTGTCAGTGGCTCACAACCCTTACATCGACTACCCACTTTTGTGGTAGATGCGTTATTCTTATTATTTTCAATTACTTTATTTTTAACGTAACGACCTACTTATGTAAAGACTTTCAAACTCTTTCCATTTTTGTTACTTATTTTATTCATTGTTTTGTTTTATGAAAATTGGCCATCCACCCTTCTCCTTTTCCATTCGACTGGCGATACCATCAGGGACCTTTGTGTCCCTGACAGGTCTAACCTTGGTGGTAAGGCAGTTGAAATCCTAACCTGCCTTCCCAAATTCAATCCCACTTTTCCATTGGCCATGCAATTTTTTTATTATTATTTTTACCTATATGCAAGCTTTTAAATTGCTTTTATCTTGTATTAGTTTTTACCTTGCCGCCTTTGCATTCCCTATTTATCAAAATTTTTTGCACGCATCTTAAATATTGGCCCTTTTTAGGCTGGCTGTCAGCGATCCCGCGATCCTTGCCAGACCTGTTACTTCAGCAACAAACTGATTATTATATTATAAAGTCCGTTCTACACACTCATATGGCGTTGGATACACAACAGAAACCCGACCATTCAAATTTCTGCGCATACTGCCTGACAAACACTGATTTTCGTTCGCACGCTCGCTCGAACAACACCCCCGACCAGACCACGATCCTGTCTCGTATATTTGCGAAAAGGCTGATTTCGTTTGCTTCGCTCACTCAATCAGCGAATCTGACCCCCTTTCCCGGACACGGTCTCCATGCACTGGCATGTGAATATTTCCATAGGCGCTTTCGTAGAATGAAATTCAAATCTTGAGCCCAGCGGTGGCACTTTGGCCCCCTTTTTTTTGTCTGGGAGTGGCTGAAAGTAAATTGTCAACAACGCTTCGTTAGTGTCTTATTGTTGCCGATCACTTTGCAAGGTAGCAATGATAAGCGTCATACATCGGAAGCTTAAAAGTGATCGTTAAAGCTATTGTTAGTGTCTTTTCTTGCTCTCCTTTCTCCCATATACGATCTTATCATTTCATGGGGCGTAGTTTTTCATTGTACTGATCTTTTGCACTAGCCTATCCCAACCGCAATTACTCATCCCTTTCCAGTATGGAAGTGGCTATTTACAGGTACTATACCTGTAAGTAATTGACTATTTACAGGTACTGTACCGGTAAGCTACTGGCAATTCACAGGTAGTGCTCAAAAAGTGAATGCACCAAAGCCAACATACTTCAGTAGCACGAAAGCATCCGACTGCATTACTGTCTGAATCGTAGTTTGATCTTCCAGGAAAACCATTACGAAAATAAGGAAAGACTGCAATGAAGGTTTTCATTTAGTAACTAATCATTCTCGTTACCAGAGTCCGCAGAGACCGTCTTACGCGTAATTCCAGAGCTGTGCTTCGACAAAACGCCTTTCAAATGTAAATTTTGCAGGAAGGCTTTTCAGTTACAGCATAGGAGTTGAGTTATGTTTGGGTGGATAAGCAACTTGACTAAACTGGAAGTTTAAGAGCGTGGCATCAAAGGACGTACCGCCACTCCAATCGGCACTCGCGGCCGCGTGATCGGAAATTTACACCCGACGCACTAGGGTTAATCCCTCTAAACCATCTGTCAACATGGCGGAGAAAGCAGACGACGCCTAGCATAACGCGGTACTAAACTGGTATAACGGTACTAAATTAGATTTAGTATTTTTTTCAATTTTTCTGCTGCTACGACATTTTAGCTTGGTTAAACTTAATGTTGACACAAGAAGATGACTCATTCTACACCGGTTTTCTTGCAAATATCATACATTATAAGCACCCCGTCTCGTGTTACAAAAATACGATATTTACTCCCCCAACAATCGGCGTTAAGGTTTCGTTCGACTGTCAAACTTTTTTACAAAACACAATGGCACCTACGCCTGGCAATATAACAATCTCTTATCTTACCTACGTTTGATACATCAATAAACAACATAGTACAGGGCGTATTTCACAGAAAATTCCACTGCCTATTCCATTCGTCTACGAGCGGACCAACCGCGACACCTCATGGCGGTTGGTTAGGCGGAAGTAGCAGACGCGCTTTGTGTTCTGGGTACATTCGTGACTCACGCTTGCCATCGAAGACTACGCACTTCGGCTATGCATTTGAGCTGGGAGTTGCTTATCCATCCAAACACAACCCAACTCCTATGGTTACAGTCTCACTGGTGGCCAAGATAACCAAATCTGTAATCACAAATTGATGTTAACCACGCCAAATTTGAGGAATCTGGGCCAGATTTTTACCTGAAAACGTGGACGTTAAGCTATCGTTTCGAGCATAAAACGTTGCGTGTTCATGAATGCGAAACAAACATCGTACAATACCGTGGCGCCATTTGTTGTTATTTTGTGTCATTAACTTTTAGCATTGTTCACTGGTGATTGAGAACTGGTGATTGGATTCTCTCAGATTAATTTAGGCAGGCTTAGCTCTAACGTTTACGTTTTTGATAGATTTGTTTGTTCATGGTTTTTGGTCATCAGATGTGCTTTAAAGCCACGTTTAACGTGTAATTTCAGAACAGTGTGCTTATACAATCTTCGACAAAACGCCTTATAAGACAGTGTGAATTTTGCGGGAAGGCGCTTGAGTTACAGACTCGACGATTATACAAACAAACTGATGGTAATTGGTTGGCGCTAATGACCAAGTTGTCGACGCCCTAAAACCCCACCCCCCCCCCCCCCCCCTCGACGATTATAACCATTCGTGGCCAAGACGATTAAATCTCTAAAGATACTCACAAACTGATGTTAATTGGGGCAGATGTGAACGATATGGGACAAATCTACTTGAAAACGTTCACGAACTTTTGACCAGTCGTTTTAAGCGTTGCAAAAGCGGATTTATTAGTCACATTTATACGAATGGAAAAATTATACGACTGTACGGTGGCGCCATTTGTTACATCTGTGGAATTATATCGTTAACCGTTACAGATTGTTCAATGGCGCTTGAAAACTTACCATCTTTTCTTAGATTATTTAGGCTTAGCTAATGTTTACTTTGTTGATATTTGTTTGTTCATGGTTTGTGCATTCCTTCGCTTGCTGCAGGATTTAACGATGGCGCCGGGGGTAGTAGCATTGTGCGATTTTCGTAAAAAAAAAATTAGCAATAAAATGCTGTTTTCGTTCATATCCTAGCCTAGGCTTATATGGATTTGATGAATAACCACCAAGCCTGATCAGTTAAGAAATTCACACAGCAGAAAGAAACTATTTCAATGTAATGTGTGTATGCACGATTTTTCGTCTTTTGGCTAGTGCGGTGTTGTTTTTTTACGAAGCTGCCATTAATCGGATTCATTTGGGTTTCACGAATGAACATGTCGGATCTGGTTTATGAGATACGCATGGAAATTAAAAATCATGTAAATGTAAATGTGTGCAGATGAGCTTGTTAGTTATTACAAAATTTGTTGGCAGGGGGTGAGAGCTAAATAAATAAAAAATTGAAAATGAGGTCCCACAATTCAGCTAGGGGTCTGTCTAGAAGGAGGGCTTCCCAAAAAATAATTCATTTCCAGCAATTTTAGTACCTTTGTAAAGTTATGAAAACCAAGTTGCACAATTTTTTTTTACTTGCAACAAACGCTTTGTCTACTACAAATTTTAGTCCTAATTTTTCGGATCTGGAGATGGGGGTACTCCCCCGGCCCCCAAACCCCCCGAGTGCGACACTAGTTGAGTCATAGCGATTGTTTTTGATCGTTTAAAACAAACTTAACTGAAACAAGCTTTTGTCAGGCTTTCGTACGTGACTGTATATTTCACGTTAAAAAATCACATGCCACGCTCACAATGTCAGCTCTGATAAGTCGATGCTTTTGAAAGGTTTGTCGTATGGCTATGTAATTTGATGCTTCCTCGAGTAAGGCTGTACTTTACATATAACTGGAATTTTCAGGGTTTTCTTAGGCGACCTTCGAATATTCAGGCATATCGTACTTTAATGTGAAATCAAACTGCAATAATCGAAATAATTATTCTTTATGTACCTAGCATTAGTAAATAATGAGGAAGAACACAAGTTCAGTAGTTTTATGCTTGCCAGTTGCTTGTGAACACAGTACCTGTAAATAGCCAGTTGCTTGCAGGTACTGTATCTGTGAAAAGCCAATAGCTAACCGGTCCAGTACCTGTAAATAGTCGATTACTTACAGGTATAGTACCTGTAAATAGCCAGTTGTTTGCAGGTACTGTACCTGTAAATAGCCACTTCCATAATTTAAAGGTACATTCAACCTGCCTTGTAACAGCCATCCGCAGATCGCCATCCGCGCATGTTACCATCGCACCGTTTCGCAAGACTCGGCGTACTAATACAAGGAACGCGTAGTAGGCGTAGTAGACGAAACAGCATGAACACAAAAATTATGTCGTTGCAAACAGGAATGATTTTCGTATTTTAACGTTACACTTTACGATTTTTTTAGGTTAGTATCTTATAATTTTTGTTAGGCGATTTATTGGCGTGAATAATTTTAGTTTTTACCGCATTAGCACGCATTAAGTTTTGCACCACTGCTTTTAGATTTCTGATCTCGTAATTATTAGCCAATGATTAAAAATAGGTACATGCACACACACACACACAGATGAAACGTCATGGCATTGTAAGCGCGCAAAGGATCATATAATCGCAGGATGCTATTAAATTAGTTCCCAATATTCAACGGAAAATCTCGTAAACGCCACATTTTAAAAAGATTTTTTCAGCACAGGATTGAGTGACGGTAAGTAAGTAGATGACGGCACGTTGTTGGCCCATGGAGATTGACTACATTTCCAGTTCATCGGAGAAAGTTGCAACTGCCAATTTCTTCAACCAAATATCAAATTATGCATTTGGAAATTCAAATCCAGGGACACCATATCTTGATTATTGCCCTCTTCCTTTGGTTAGCGCGACTAATGGTCTTGGGGTCTGGGTTTGTGATGGACTTCAGTCTGCACTGTTACACAATTACTTCATCTGCGTATGCGCGCGTGGCTTTCATTAACAGATGCTTTCCGTCCGGTGATCGTGAAATCAAAGTTTGGGCATTCAGGGTCTGTTACACCAATTGTGAAGTACGCCCGCCCCGTTTGGTCCCCTTATTTGCTTCACGACATTGATGTGGTAGAGGCAGTCCAGCAACGGTTTACCAAGGCATTGCCTGGCTTGTGCACCTGACATATGGGAGACGTCTGCAGATCCTTAAACTGGACCCAATCGAACTACGAAGAATCAAAATTGATCTTATTCTTACCTACCGAATTATTCATTGTGTAGTTGGGGTGGATATGCCTTCTTTTGAACTGTCGTAGTTAAATCGGACTAGAGGTAATACCCTGAAGCTTACGGTGCAAACATCACACTTAGATTGTAGACGTAGCTTTTTCGCGTTGCGTGTGGTCAAGATTTGGAATTCTTTACCTGAAGAAATTGTCACATCGCGCATGATTCATACGTTTCGGAGTCGCCTCAGCTTATTTACTCTAGAGATTTTTATGCGTCCACCTTATCCTCCGAGATAAATATGTAATCTTGCAGATGATTCCGCTTTTTGTAAGTCTGCTCCCACCCCATGAAAATTTGGCTGCCTGTTAGCGACACTCGGTCCTTGCCTAGCCCGTTGCTATTGCACAAAGTGTTTTATTTATTTATTCATTCATTTTTAGATTGTGACAATTCCCATTCTTGGGATGCTTTTGTTTTTAGTATATTTCAGAACCATACTTAGTATTACCATGAGCCAATAAAACGAGCCCCTCCGGGACGTGTTCATTTGTTCCTGGTATTACATAACAATGCTTTTTAACCATCTTATTTGTTCATCTGCTTTTTATTTTTTACTTGGGCCGATCCTACACCACCTGCGTCCAACACGTTTGGCGATGCCATCGGGGGGCCTCAAACGAGTCCTTGGTGGTAAGGCATTCGTGTCCCAATACCTAATCCCTTGGCCAATCTCTATCATTTTATGCGATTATTTTCTGTTTGTAATTAGGCTGGCTATTAGCGATCTTAGGATTCTTGCCAGACCTGTTGCTATCGTGACAAATTATTATTATTATAGAACTTTGGGGCCATACTTGATGTGGAGGATCGAGAAAACTGGCGTTGGGACGAATGTACTTTTTTAGAAGCCTCCACTTTTTGGTGTTGACATCTGCAGTTGGTTCAAGTCCCGGTGACATATAAAAGATCGTAAAAAGTCCTTTAGGCTTGCCACGTACTATAGACTCTTTTTAGTGTAGGATTTTTGCTGTGGTGCTTTATTTCCAGCATTACTTCATGGTGTTCTTCAATTTTCCTGTGAATTTAGTAATCCAAAAAATTCCCACTATGCTTCCAGAATAATAAACCAAAAAGTAAACCAGGATTGCAAAAGGTATTGATTATCAGAAGCACGATAGTTGATTACTGACTTGTCACCAATTGCACGAGTGGTTATTGGTGGGCATACGGTAAATGTGCAGTTTTGTCACAACTGCAGTTTTTTTTCTCGGGTTAAGAGGTTGATTACGTCATGATGTTGATATCTTTGACAAAGATTTGATGGCTGTCGTTTATTTTTCAGCTGCAGTTATAAAGTGTTTGAAATGTGGAGGACCAGACAAATGCACTCCTGAGGCCGACGCGAGTAAAACGGAGGATTGCAGCGCCGAGACCGTAAAAGGCTGTTTAACAGTAACCACCGGACCCGCTAGTAAGTAACCAGATTTGGATTTGCCGTGCATCAAAACAAGACTATTCACTCCCTAATTACATAATTAGGTACTGTAATTATTTATCGCCGGGGGGGGGGGGGCCGTATGATTTTTTTGCACCCTCGAAAGTGGAGTCATTTTTTTAGTCAAACGGGAATTTTGCACAAAAAAACTGACCCCGAAGTGAGGTCGGAAAAAATGTATCTTTGGACAAATGACTATTTCAGCAGTCAAAAATTTCTAAAAAAAACGCTCAGCTTCAGGAACCCCAGTGATGCGAGTGTTTACAAGGTTTTGAAGCTTACAGTGCCAGTACTTTATACATGACGTGTAGTTAGCTAGTACTAAAAGCTTACTCCCATGCTGACACCCATCTTGTGTAAGGAGTTTCATACAATGATAAGTAAGATCAAGAATTTATAGGGTTGGGTAGGTGAATTTGTGAC
>JAHWFP010086908.1:9366-21441 GCA_023313725.1 Lithobius niger
AGACAAAGTATCACCTCCAAAACAGCGCACCATATTGCATTTTGCATTTTGCATTTTGCATTTTGCATTTTGAAGCTAGTTTGAGTAAGATCACTCTAAACCTTATTTACCTCATAGCCCAGAAGCAAACTGAATCACTGGATTTGGGTTTCCATCTACGATTCCTCGACGGCGTTGAGGGGAGGTAGAATTGCGTCCAATGCCTTGTCCAACCCTGATTTCTGGAAATAGGGTCAGTTAAACTTAAATCTTACTGCGGGTGTAAGCCTTTTTTCCTTGCACAAACAGTAGGGAGTAAGTTCTGCCGTAGGGGCAAGGAGGGAAGACAAAACATCACCTATACAAAACAGCACGCCATATGGCATCTTGCTCAAGGCAATGCGATGCCTCTTATGCCTCCTAGTACTTTTCTCTGATTGGAATTACGTGAAAAATTGTCCATATTACCTTACGGCACCACGACTCCAGCTGGGAGCACGCTAAATCTCCAGGTAGAGTGACGCCTACAAGATCGATGTTTCCTCATCAGTGTCCAAGACGAGTCTCCTTAATCCACTGAGGCAACATGAGCGCACAACAAATCCCGAAAAAGACCCTCAGCTTCAGTCGCAATTGAATTATAGCCATCAGAAGGTAAATAGGTTTTCCTGCTAGTCCCCTATAATTCATGGACTGTGCTGCGACAGCCCAGCGTAATTAAACCACTGCAAGACGTGTTAAAGCGCTGTTCCTTGTAGCGACGGCGTGGATTTGTTCTTGTTTTGTTTTGTCTTCTTGTTTCAGGGACGAGCGACGTCTGCACGTAATAAATTTTAGCATAGGCCTACAACAGATGGAACTTCTAAGGTTCACTACGTCATTGAAGACGCATTTTTCTTATATTTTTTTGGTATTACCCGTTAATCGAAAACAAGGTATGTATGGTAGTCCAAAAAATGCTCCTGTAAGCTGGTAAACAGGATCTGAAGTTGATCGGTATAACCTACCAAGAAAACGTTAACTCTAGAAAGGGATCACAATTGGCGCTTGAAGGTTTAGAGCCAATTCACATCATATTGGATGTATCAAAAATCAAGTGCCAGGGCTGAGAATTGGCATCGGTCTCCAAACAGTAGCAGGCTGGTTCGAATCTCGCTTCTGATCAAATTGGCTAGAAGCAGGATTCAAGCCGGCATCCGGTTGGTTTGGACGTTTCAATTCTGATCACCTTGTTGGTTCAGAATCCCCCGAAGTTCCCCTCCCCAACTCAAGAAGTACTTTCTTTTGGAATACTTTTTTTACTCTTGGTCCCTCTAAGAGTTAAAAAAACACAATCTGCCTCACATGAAAAAAATGCAATCCAACTAATAATTCTCTACATATTTAGAATAGTTCGTACAACAGTCCAACTATACCACTAGTCACGGCTGCTTGCCGTGAGATCATCACGAGTTAGCCACTGCACTGAAGAATGAAAAAAAGCGGATCAATGGACCAATGGACCAACCCAGTCACGGTGTCTACGCGGTTCACGGCAAACAGCCATGACGCGTGGTTTAGTAAGGTCAGTTAACAAAAATCACAGGAAACAGACAAAAATGGAAATATGCAGAATGTAATTTACGATTATTTAAGAAAGGAAAACCAAATAAATCGGAGGTTCCACACATAATAATAACGGCTTCGTCGGGGATCAGCACTTTTTTTTGGTATCTCTGTATGGGAAAGGTATAGCAAATGAAAACTGGCTCAGAAGGCATGTAATCCTGCAAGCATCAAACTGTAAATTTCGGAACGTTTCACCTATAGAGCAGTGATATTTGCCGCCATATTGGCACCAGTATGGGTTTTGGAGGGCATGACTACAAGGTGCACTATAAAACTGGAGGGAAAAACAACGGAAGAGCGGATTTCTAAGGCTTAAAATAACGTTGTTTTCTCCAACAACAAAAATCGCGCGTTTTAGGTCTAAGAAATCACTCTTCACAGCATCGGCTTCAGTATGACGCCCTTCTGTTTCTCTCTGCAGTGCCCCTTGCAGCTAACCCATTAAGGCTCCAGCATAGAGTTACATACAAAAATACTACGTCGTGTCACTGCTCTATACCACCACGCTACCTGCGCGTGAGGAAGCGAATCCTGATGAAAACCAAACAGTTGACAATTTTCTAAATAGACTTAACATTTTTATAGCTTGCAAGGCTGTATCTACAGCGTTGTTATTGAATTTGAAATTATTTTTCCCTTGTTGATCAAGAAGGAACTGGTACGCAAAATTTCCATGACTAACACATTAATAACTGAAGCTGTATAGGACTAGAAAAGATAAACTACATCCAGAACTGTTTAGACCTAACCTCAACTGGTAAGAATTCCTGATTGGCTCTACCAGAATGTCAAAAGTATGATCCAAAACCTCTCATGATGGCTTCATTCGCCTCAAGGCTACCTTAAGCGTCAAAGGTTATGTATAAGTAAATATGGCTGAACAGACGGGCCACAACAGTCACACACATCAATGAAGCACAATTTAATTTTCGGCAGTATTTCCTTGTCTTGTTCACGTAAAAACGGATAACATCAATTTACAAACCCCAAAGATACAAAAACAAGGCGAAAATGAAATCTGGACTTTAACAGATCTCGCAACCTGTACCAAGAGAATATTGAAAAAGTAGGATAGAGACTTGAAGCCTATACTATTACCGTCAATAAAGAAAAGATGATGAATGTGGTGAAAAACTTTGCGACTATGTGTGACTGGTTTAACCCTTGTCAGAATCTGCAGTTAAACATCATTTGATAATGTTTGACGTCATTCCAAGATGGTGGCACGTTGTTGGGCAACTTGAGGTTGTCCCGGCTGTTTCATTATTTTTTACTCTAAATTTTACGAATAAATTTCTTTTTCGCCTTGTTTTTGTATCTTTGGGTTTGTAATGCATGATGTGATCCGTTTTTAGGTGAACAAGACAATAAAATATTGCCGAAAATTTATTTATGCTTCACGTGATTGTCCTGTTCAAACAGAGACCACATTTTTACAACCTTACAACTTCGCCTAACACATTAATTTTTTACTTCTTAAGTAAATATGATCCCGTCTCACATGAATTGTATAGTTACGTATAAGTAAATATGTTTCACGATCTCACGATTTGTCTCAAAACATTTACCGTGATCCCGTAACTCACGATTTTTCGGTTTTGTTTCTCGTGAGCACTTCATTTTTTTTCAGAAGATTACCATAAGTCAAAACACAGCTCACAGTAAAACGACTAAAATTCTACAAAGCCATTAGAAACCAAGTCATTTTCTGACTTCTCCTTTCCTAGGTTATTTCTGCTGACTTTTTACGATGCAAAGTAAAACTACTAAAATTCTACAAGGCCATTGGAAATTTAAGTCATTTCCTGATTTCTGATTTCCAAGGTTATTTCTCTGTTAAACGTAATTTTCACGAAGAATGTCAAGGTCGGTATCGTGGCACAGTACAACTATTAAAATTCTGCAAAGCCATTGGAAACCAAGTCATTTCCTGACTTCTGCTTTCCTAGGTTATTTCTATATTAAACTCACTTTTCACGAAGAGTGGTATCGTTGCGCAGTAAAACTACTAAAAATCTACAAGGCCATTGCAAACCAAGTCTTTCCTGGCTTCTGCTTTCCTAGGTTATTGCTCTGTTAAACTTACTTTTCACGAAGAATATCAAGGGCGGTATCGTTGCACAGTAAAACTACTAAAATTCTACTAAGTCATTTCCTGACTTCTGCTTTCCTAGGTTATTTCTATGCTAAACTCACTTTTCACGAAGAATGTCAAGGGCAGTATCGTTGCACAGTAAAACTACTAAAATTCTACAAGGCCATTAGAAACTAAGTCATTTCCTGACTTCTGCTTTCCTAGGTTATTGCTCTGTTAAACTCACTTTTCACAAAGAATGTCAAGGGCGGTATCGTTGCACAATAAAACTACTAAAATTCTACAAGGCCAATAGAAATTTAAAAAGGAAGTTCCTCCCAGCACAGTTTTTTCCAACCCTCCAGACCCAAAAGTTTTATTTACTTACCGTTAGTCAATCCCTAGCTAAAAATCCATTTTAAAATGTGGCGTCTAGGAGATTTTCTGTTGAATATAGGGGAACTTTATTTACGTTGATCCCGAACGTATATGATGCATTGCATGCTTACAGTAACCATGACGTTTCATCTGTGTATGCATGTACTAATTTGCTAATAATGAAATCAAAAATCTAAAAGACTAATGCGATAAAAAATTAAAATTAATTATTCCAATAGATCGCCGAAGCCAAATTATAAGACACTAGCCTAGAAAATTATAAATTGTGATGTTAAAATACGAGAATCATTCCGGTGTGTGACGACACAATCTTTAACGTGATGCTGTTTCGTGTACTATTCCCACAGCCAACCGAGACAGCAGCTACGTTCCTCGCTGCGAGGAACGCAGCTACCACCCCAGCCGACCTTGGAGCTGGTAGTTGCGTGGATGACGATCTGCATGTGGCTGTTATAAGGCAGGCAGAATGTTAAGGGTGGTATCATTGCGCAGTAAAACTACTAAAATTCTACAAGGCCATTGGAAACTAAGTCATTTCCTGACTTCTGCTTTTCTAGGTTATTTCTGTGTTAAACTCACTTTTCATGAAGAATGCCAAGGGCTGCATCGTTGAACAGTAAAACTAATAAATTCTACAAGGCCATTGGAAACTAAGTCATCTGCTTTCCTAGGTTATGTCTGTGTTAAATGCAGTTTTCACGAAGAATGCCTATTAGGGCTGTATCGTCGCATTTCCTGACTTCTGCTTTCCTAGGTTATGTCTGTGTTAAACGCAGTTTTCATGAAGAATGCCAAGGGCTGTATCATTGAACAGTAAAACTACTAAAATTCTACAAGGCCATTGGAAACTAAGTCATTTCCTGACTTCTGCTTTCCTAGGTTATTTCTGTGTTAAACGCAGTTTTCACGAAGAATGTCAAGGGCGGTATCGTTGCATGACTGAATGACAATTGCTTGTAGTCGCCTATCAAGCAGAAAATGTTAGATTTCCATATAATCCTTTAATTTCACGGTGCGTTTGCTGGACTCCGTATGGGCGTAGCTTTAGAATATTGGTTGGAAAACCAACGCATTGAAGCGCGGCATCAAATAAACCACGACGTAATTAGTTTTCAAATAGAAGAGAAAATCTCCGTAAGCGGTTGCGGAATTTAATACTAGTGGCTTAAAACTGCTGTAATGCTTGAAACGAATGATATTAATAAAACAATGCTGAGCTTGCCGAAATTAAGACAAGTACTTCAACAGTAACGTTAGTACTTTAACAGTAATGTTACACGAAACAGAACGGAAAACCGATGGCTCAACAACAGTTAAATAAATACAGATACAAACCTATTTAAGTTGCCTTTTGGAATTAAATGTCAGACTGCCTGGAGCGGAGAATCGATCCTACGATCTTTGAAACCAAAGGCCGAGGTCCTACTGATGAGCCATACTGACACGGCTCGGCGGTAGGACATCGGCCTCTGGTCTTAATGTTCGTGGGTTTCATTCCCCATCAGTCTGACATTTAAGTCCAAAAAGCAACGTAAATAGGTTTGCATCTCTTATTTATTTAATTATATGAAGGCGATCGAGCATATGATTATTCACTCAACGGTACAGGGTATCCATAAAATTCTGCCCTATTTACAAACACTATAGAAATATCAACAATGAAAACAAGCATATGCAGTTTCGACCATAGGAAAGGACCACAGGGGCTTGGCACAAAATAGGAACAGCCACAGAAACAAAAATCTGCGAGCGTCATTACCAATAATATTACCTAGTAAAAATAATAATTACTAATAGTAATTATTATTGTTACTATATAATATTGTTGGTAGTGACGCCCGCGGAGCTTTTTTTTTTTTTATTGCCTCTCCTACTTTGTGCCGAGCCCCTATGGAAAGGACAAAAAGTTACTCAACAAAATTAACAACAATGCTCTACCACGTGCGCTCCTGTTGTACACAGAATATAATTTCACTTTCGCGCTAACCATTGTTGCAAACATTTACTGCTTACGCAGTTGGTGGGCGTGAGTGTAGTCGTAGATGAAGTTGTAGTTATGTTAATACTAGTTACGGATGTCAGTTACTAGTTTGATGTATTGTTTGCTGTGGGCGCATGACTATGGGTCGCAGCCCCAATAAAAACACAATTCAATTCAATTCTGCTTACGGGACCAACAACTTCCGTAATTCTTGCAAGCAGCTACATTTTGTTCGTCAAATGGTTTGGTACAGTCCGTGCTTCACACTCACACCCCAGCCAAAAAAAAAAAAAATGTTGGGAAACAGACTTAGAAGACCTACGTGCCAGAATCACAGAGGCTGTCCGTTTTGGGCAGCTCCCAAGTTAAAACAAGCTTCACAATACCTAATGCAAAATTGAAAATTGATTGGATATTCTGTGTACAATAAGAGGGGCGCACGTGGTAAAGTATAAGTTTTAACTTTTTTTTAGTAAAAATGTTTTAGTTGTTTTTTTTTTTCCAATGGATAAAACCACATTACGATTTCTTTAATTGTTAATTTGTTATAGACGGTTGTAAATAGGGCAGTAATTGGTGGACACTGTATGTTTAATGATTGCCTAATTCCCTCACCTTTCCTTGGCCACATCTGTATCATTATATGTGACTGTATTCTGTTTGTAATTAAGGCTGGCTGTTAGTGATCCTATAGGGTTCTTGCCAGACCTGTTGCTATCGTGACAAATTATTTTTTTTATTAATAATATAATGAAAGTTACTGTAAGTTACGGCTAGGGATGACAAGGTGAATAGGCATATTGTAATGAATATGATGTATTGTGAAGCTCACACAAGCGGACTATAAACAGCTTTGAGCATACAATTATAAAATTGTATTTGTAATAGAAGTCATTGTTATTATTATTACCTAATAAACAGGCCAACTCAGTTTTCAGTTTTGCCAAGGAACGGTTTTCTCAAAGTTACTTGGTCTCACATCCTTAAAAAGTTTTGTTTTGCACATAGGTGACTTTTAATTCCCGCTCGATAGGACCCAAATTGGCGCCTTTCCAATACACTAGATGTGGCAATGCGATATACATCATGGTCTTCCGTATCTAACTTCCCTACATCAGAGACAAGCTGGAAGCTCAGCATCACAAATCCATTCTCAGGGAATATAGCTGCTTTAATGAGGGTGTAAAGGGGATAAGTTGGACCCATGAAACCTGGAAAGGGGGGGGGGGGGGGGGGGTGTCATATAATCTGGAGACAGGAGGCCCAAATTTAAAAAAAAATTCTCTAACATTGGTAAGTCGTTGGGGGATAGGGAAGGGAGGGGCAACATTTACCCATGAAAATGCTAATTGCGGCAGTGCTCGCGGACACTGATAATATACCACCCGCAGCAACGCAAAAAAGTAAGGCGGTCAGCAGGGAGGCTTAACAAATAAAATTTTTGGCATTCAAAATGTCATAGTGCGGAAAAGTTGCACTTTGCTATCACTGCCACCAAGAATTTGAAGGGTTGGGGAGGAGAATTTGTGACTGAGACCCCTTCCGAAACGTCTCAGGTTCATTCCTATTAGTCCCGTCAAAGTTTATAGAGGGCGCCATGAGTTTTATGTGGGAATTTCTGCTCAGTTTTCACCCTAAAATTAAACTAAACTAAACGAAACTAGCTTGTAATTAATTATTATTCAGTTTAGCTTAGTTGTAATCTACTTTTAGATTTGGGCTGAAAAATTAGCAAAAAAATATCAGATGGAATGCGTGGGGCATCTAAAAACTCAGACGGAAATAATAAGAATCAATGTAACACGTTTCAATAGGGAGTTTTTAGAGTTACGAATTCTACTCCCCAACCCTACAAATTCTTGCTACCACACTTAAAAATTTCTTAATACTGCGGTCACGTCTTGGGCAGCCAAAAATACCATTATATGAACTTTAACATCGTACGTCAATGGGTAGAACAACGGAAAAGGTAAAAATAATGATTTCACTGATCTAAAATTTAATTTTACCATTATCTCAATTGTTACTCACCAACACACATGTAAACAATGCTGTAATTACAGGGAATTTAACTTTTACAACTGTGGGTGTAATTTAAAATTCACCCCAAACCAAAACTGGTAGAAAAACCCGCCAAGTTTCCAAAAACGATCGGCCTTTAAAGGTAGTGATATCATTCAACCAAGGAAAGGCCGCCAAGGTCAATCCTATTAGCCAAGTTAATCGCACCGACTAATAGTTCGAAAGTTAAATGAAAACTTGAAGATTGCTACTCCCCGTTTTCATTTAACGTCCAAAGTATTATTGGGTGCGATGAACTTGGCTAATAGGATTGACCTTGACGGCCTGTCCTTGGTTGAATGATATCAATACCTTCAAAGACCGATCGTTTTTGGAAACTTGGCGAGTTTTTCTACCAGTTTTGGTTTTGGGTGGATATCACAACTTTCATAGGACGGTGAACGTACACAAGAGTACACCGTGTTATCTTCATCTGTAGCTTATTTCTAGAGGAACTTTATTTCTATACATTTTCAAATTTCTTCTTTTCAAATTTACCATTGTCAAAATCCCATTTTGGGACACACTGGCTGACAATCACGGATTTCGTTCGCTTCGCTCACTCAATCAGTGTATCCCCTTCAGTTGTTTTGTTTATCCCTGCACCTTTCAGTTAACTTTTCAAATTGACATTTAGTCATACAGAAACCCCCTAAGGTCGCTGTTACTAAAACAGCAGAACGCGAAGCATTTTATTTTTGGGTTATTAACAAAAAACCCGTTAGCTTGTAGATGCTCGTATTGTTGCGTAACCATCATCTAACGTGCATCCTTTTATTCTTACGCAATCCACGGCAACGTTAATGTTTCCTTATTTTGTTCTTCGTTACAGTTCAGTTTTTAGTTCGTGCAGGCTTTTACAATAAATCTAAAGACCAGTGTTGATTGTTAAAACATTGGTGCTTGAAATCGTTGGTTGCAACTTGGAAAATAAACGAAATTTAAATTCGCTGGTGACGAATTTCAAAACCCTCCCACGCATTTGTCCTGACCCCTACAACTCTCAAACCAACAAAAGGACCATGCTCAGATCACCATGCATCCGTGTGCCAAAATTCAGCTACGTAGGCCTTTTCAATTTTTCAAGGCGCTAGCCGTGAGCAAAAAGTCTATGGGATTTAACATGGGAAAAATCTTATTAGCTAGCTAGCTAGAAAGTAACATAAAATCAACGTTATTGACGCATCTTTTTCTCTATGATTGGTGGACACTCATCCTTTAAATTTTAGTTTTTCTTAATCTCTGACCGTTCCCTTTACATTTTCCACAATTTGAAATATTTCTGTCGCAGTGGGATTTATCCTCAACATGCCAAAATATGCTTTCAGTTGCTTACAGTTAACAGACACATGTCTGCTAGTGAGCCGCCTTTTTATCAATAACAATCATTTTAACAATCAGATGTCTACAATGAGATGATCTACTGTTACTTGGCGGCGACACACTAGCGTGTGTCTAGATTAAATATGGGTCAAAACGGCATTTAATCCTATAACCGAACTGATACTACTCAGAACACAAAAATTGATGTTATGCTTGCCTTTTATGGCTTCTCAAAGTATTAAATGAGGTAATGGTAAAATTAAATTTTAAACTAGTGAAATCACTATATTTGCCTTTTTCGTCATTCCACCCGTTGACGTACAAAGTCAAGGTCCTTGTAGCAATCCAAGATCTGACCTAGAGTGTGAAATTTTTTTGTGCGTGTGGTATAGCATCATTGCTAAACACTGAAACTGACCAGCTTTTGGCTGAAAAATCAAATTTTAGCAATTCAAAATATCATACTGCGGAAAAGCCGCATAAGAGGTAACTTTTCCGCAGTATGACATTTCGAATTCCTAAAATTTTATATTTTTTTCAGGCCACCCTAGCCGGTCAGCTTCAGTGTGCAGCAATTACTTGTTTCACCATCAAGCTGTCACTTTTCTTCGGTGAGAAAACAGCCTCTCTGCCGGCTCAGGCTTCAAGCTCCAGCGCATTCATAACTCACACGACTGTCATTATGACACGCAATACAGGCAGCATAAAACAAACTGGGGGAGTGACTTATAAGCGAACCCCCCCCCCCCCATTATTGCAGTTTTCATCAGCCATCCATCCATCCAATCGCCCAACAGTAGAACAAAAGTCATCGTCGCCCGATTTCCTTCGCTTTTGTGACTGGCAAGTAATGAAGTCTGATGCAGAGACAGACACACGGTCTCGCGCTCTCTCGCAAATAATCGTGCGAAAGGACGAGATGACTCATGGTATTCAGCGAGAAGTCACGCGAAAGAAAAATAAGGCTGATGTTCGTTCAGTCACATTCAATATCATCGGGTCTGAAGGTTCGTCACGGAAACGATTGTAGAAAATAGGCTTATTAAGTTTTTTTGCGCAATCCCAACTGGGTCAGCTAGAGAAAGGAAATTAGTTGTTTATAGGGTTGGAGAGGAGAATTTGTTAACACTAAATAGTCCCCCTATTGAAACGTGTTACATCCATTCCTATTCGTTCCATCCGAGTTTTCAGAGGTCACCACATGCTCAAGCTGGTAGTTTTTGCTTTATCATTTTCAGCCCAAATCTAAAGTAAACTAAATTAAAACTAAGCTAAACTAAATAATAATTAAGTACAAGCTGGTTTCGTTTAGTTTAGTCTAATTTTAGACTGAAAACTGAGAAGAAATTCCCACATAAAACTCATGGCGCCCTTTATAAACTTTGACGGAACTAACAGGTGTGAATCTAAGACATTTCAGTACAGGGTCTCAGTCGCAAATTCTCCTCCCTAACCCTATAAATTCTTGGTATTAATAATAAACGAAAAAACACAGAATGAATCCGTGTCTTTGAGTGGGGGGACGTAGCTTAATGGTGCATCGACAGCTAGGTCATTAATGCCAACCTCACTCACAGTGCAGTGGATCACCTTTAACATCACCCTATTGAGACCGTGGCTAGCTTGTCCTAAAGTAAAGGAATGTAAAAGAGTTCCATCTTTCAAGAGTCCCATCTTTCATGTGATTGTATCTGAGGTTATTGCGAAGAAATGTAAAAGAGACCCATCTATCATGTGATCAGGGTTGGAAAAAATCATGATTTTTTTAAATAAAAAAAAAAACAGATTTTTAAAATTTAAATCGGATTTTTTTATTTAAATTAGATTTATTGGATTTTGCAAAAAAAAATTTTGTTTTAGCACAGAATTGTAGGTATACCAAGTAAAATATTTTATATACAACATTTGAACGTTGAATTGGAGGGGTAAAAATCATTTAAAAACAAAATTCAATTCAAAACCTTCATTAACCAAAGTTGGGTGACAGTTACGTTTCCATTATTTAGGCTCTTATTCTTAATAATTAGAATAAATCGCACAATACAGGAGAAGGTAAGCATAAAACGACATTTTGCTTATGCCAACCAAGCTTTATGTCTGTATTTTAGGTGTAATAACCGTACAGAACTGAATTTATCTATCTTGCAATAGGCCTATATTATCTCCTGGCTCAATTACTGTATTTTCATTTAAGCGTCTCATCAGAAAAAAACTAGGGAGGTCTGTATTACGGCCTGCTGCAGAAATTATTTAACCCACTCTACTTTCTTCCAAACCCAGTCAACCAGTCAACCAAACCCATAATGACTTTCCTAAGCTATCTGCACAGTTTCACTTTAGTTCCTGCATTGGCAAAATCCTGCAGTGATTTAAATCAGGCTGATTTAAGCAAACCACCCTGCACGTGATCGTATCTGAGGTTAATGCAAAGGAATGTAAGTCCCATCTATCACCTGATCGTATCTGAGGTAAATACAAAAAAATGTAAAAGAGTTCCATCTTTCATGTGATCGTATCTGAGGTTAATGCAAAGGAATGTAAAAGAGTCCCATCTTTCTCACGTGCTCGTATCTGAGGTAAATGCAAAAAAATGTAAAAGAGTTCCATCTTTCATGTGATCATATCTGAGGTTAATGCAAAGGAATGTAAA
>JAHWFP010086909.1:0-24266 GCA_023313725.1 Lithobius niger
TCGGCAGACACGTCGTTGTTAGTCGAGCATTCTTCTATACCTTCGATCCAAGGGTTTAGTTTTATCGATGAGTAGTTATCCGTACGGAACAGAGTTCCAAACCTCACCACACATGCTACGAAACTCGTCGAAAATCATGTCACCACTAATGTGGTTATTGAAGACATGTTTGAGGCTTGCTTCGTCTTGCCTGAAGAGAATTATAATGTTGGAATTATCTCGAATAACTCTTTTGGGTATCCTGCTGTAAGTCTGACATAAATAAAAGATTGAGGCGTCCGCATGCCTGCCGTTGGCAAAATAGCGTTCGATTCTGTCTTGTTTCTCAATCATGAAATCGTCCAATAAAATTACCGTTTTACCACATGGCAGTTCTTCTGGTGGTGGGATATCTTCGTTGTTGGAACAAAAGGTAGCTACGCCCGGACATATTTCCTCGAAAGCTCTCCTAAGATGGAAATATTTGTTTTGAAATAAAGACTTGGAGTACACGCGCAGGCCGTCATAATTCAACCAACCTGGATTGCAAATGAAATTTATAACTAAATTGGTCTTTCCACAACCGACAGGGCCGCAAATGATGCACCTTACGTCCTCTGGAAAATTCAGTAAATTACCAGTCGATGGTCGCTTATTGACATCGGCTATGTCATAATTTAACACTTTCATCTTTCAGCTGCTTTAAGAAAAAAAATGGTATTTTGATAAATTCTCTGCAAAATTAGTATCTAAAATACCTTTTCATTCTCATTTTATAAATAAACAGATGTACTGCCTCAAATGCAAAAGAGTTACAGCCAGTAAAAATGTCAATAAATAAACAGATGTACTGCCTCAAATGCAGAAGAGTTACAGCCAATCTAAAATACCTTTTCATTCTCATTTTATAAATAAACAGATGTACTGCCTCAAATGCAAAAGAGTTACAGCCAGTAAAAATGTCAGGCACGTTGTGACTAAGAATTATCGACAACTGCTGAAGGGCGAGTGTAAAGTGTGCGGCACGAGGAAAGCACAGTTTCAGAAGAGCAGAGGCTCTGGATTGTTGAACAGCGCAATCGACAAGTTGCCGGTGGAACTTCACATTCCGGGATACAACTATTGCGGTCCGGGAACAAAACTGAACAAGAGACTGAACAGAGGCGATGCTGCCATCAATTCTCTGGATGAGGCCTGCAAACAGCACGACATCGAATACTCTGCCAGACCAGACTTGGAACGAAGGCACGAAGCTGATAGAAAGTTGGCCTCCGATGCAGTAAAAGTAGCAAAATCTAGCAAAACTGGTCTGAAAGAGAAGTTGGCAGCAGCTGCCGTAGCCGCAGCTATGAAAACCAAAGTAAAGTTGGGAATGGGAATTAAAAAAAAAAGATCAAATGGAAACTTTAGTGGAGGAGCTACACAAGCCAGCTAGGCGAAACTTTCCGAGGAGGCGCGTTATTAGCTACGGGATAGGTGATTTAGTTCAAGCGGACCTGGTGGAGATGATACCTTACGCGGAACAAAACGAAAATTACAAATACTTGCTGACTGCCATCGATGTATTCTCTAAATACGCTGGGCCGTCCCTGTGAAATCGAAGAACGCCGCGGATGTCACTGGCGCTTTTAACGAGATATTAAACACAATGTCTAATCCACCTAAAAGCCTGCAAAGCGACGAAGGGAAGGAATACTACAATAAAGATTTCGCAGCACTAATGAAACGCCACAAAATAAACCACTATTCGACCAAGTCAGAACTCAAGGCGAGCGTAGTAGAACGCCTAAATCGCACATTGAAGTCGAACATGTGGAAACGGTTCACTCGGCGAGGTAACCACAAGTGGATAGACATTATAGATGAAATTGTCAAAGATTACAACGACAGAGTTCATTCTACCATTAAAATGAAACCATCCGAAGTAACTAAACGCGATGAACCGGAGATCAGAAACATATTGCTGAAAAAGAGCCCTTCCAAAAAGAAGAAGAATAGTTTCAAAGTCGGGGATTTAGTAAGAGTGACAACGGCAAAATCTGTATTCGACAAGGGATATTTGCAAAACTTTACCAACGAACTGTTCGAGGTGAGCGAAGTCAGAAAAACTCGACCAACTTGCTACAGGTTGGTCAACCAACTGGGTAGTAAAATAGAAGGCACTTTTTACCAACAAGAGTTGCAGAAAACTAACGTGCCGGATCTGTTTTTAGTCGAAGAGATTCTGAAGACTAAAAAAGTCGGAGGGCAAACTCGTTACCTCGTCAGGTGGAAAGGGTACGACAAGCGCTTCGACAGTTGGCTGGACCAAAAGCCAGTTGTTCTAGGAAAATAACGACAACAAAAATACCAAATTTTTCCTCTTTTATTTATATTATTAAACTGAAACCAGGACATTGAAGTTATTACCGTTCACATTATTTATATTATTAAACAGAAACATTTGGTTGGAGCGATGGAAAAAAACAAACTTTACCTGCGTTTACTGCGCTCAAACGTATGCTACGCGAGTAAGATTGATACAACACCTGATAGACACACAGGAATAATTACCCACTCGAGTGCCAATGCTTCGAAGGGGTGTTGGGCTATAGCGACGATCCCATCCTCTGTGAACGAGGACTCGAGCACCGAAAGTACAAGAAAGCAGTGCACGTTGTAGACCCGTTGTACCTTTTAACGTTGATGCGAAGAGGTATAGAAGCTCTACTGTACGAATGTCTCCGGCAATTAGTGACTTGTAGAGCTCAAATTGGTTTAGGAGTGAGTTTTGTACGAAATGACCAAGAAATATCCACTGGATTTCAGTCCCACTACTCCCCCATCTACAATCCATTAGATATTCCCAAGTTACTGGATGCAGCTTATGCCAAAATCCAACGTTCCATCGACGAATTCGCCGAAAGAGGGAGTGGCTGGGTGATAAATCGCACCTACGAACTCACAATCCGAGTAGCAAAAATCGACCCGCTCAGACCTGGCTCTTACATTCCTCTGCCCGCAAAATTAAAAAAGAAGTGGAAGTGTGTAGTCAACGTTCAAAATTTTTCGGACCACAAGTGCTTCTTGTATTCAGTTCTCGCTGCCAAACACAAATTAAGCATGTTGGATCCGAAAGAATACGAAATATACGAGAGAACTGTAGATTGTTCAATGTTGGACTTTCCAACTCGGCTGGATCACATTGACGCATTCGAGACGGCCAACAAAGATTTATCGATCAACGTGATTGCTTATACCAAAAGAGAACGGCTTGCATCCCCTTCGTGTGAGCACGAATTTTAAAGGCCAACCCGTAGATCTTCTTTTAATTACCGACGAGTTGACGACAAATTTTCACTACTGCGCCATCGTGGATTGCGACCAATTTCTCCGACACCAGGGATCTGGAAGCAACCCGAAATATTACTGTCGAAATTGTTTCGCCGCTTATGGAAAGGCATCGCTGAGAGACAAACACAAACTGGAATGTACAAGAACCAATCCGTCACCTCAAGCGCTCAAATTCTTAAAACCGGGCGAAAACATTTTGAAGTTCGAAGCTTTCAATAGAAGAAATGTTCACCACAAAATCATATACGCCGATTTCGAGTGCCTCCTAAAGCCCGTTCCTTCTTCTAACAGCTCCAGGAAGAAAATCTCCCACCATCAACCTTGCAGCTTCGGCTACGTCACGGTGGGACCGGAGAAGAAATGCAGAACCAGTTACTACCTCGGAGAGGACGCCGTTGAACAATTCCTCGATCAGTTGGTTACTGAAGCGCTCGAGTACGACGAAATATTAAAAAGAGTCCAACCACTATGTCTCACTCCGGTCCAAGAGGTTGAATTTAACCACGCTGTAGACTGCGTCTACTGCAAAAAACCATTCGGTTCAAAAGACGACAAAGTCCGTGATCACTGCCACGTTACCGGCCATTACAGAGGAGCTTCTCACTCGAGTTGTAACCTGAATGCCCGAGAGCGAACCACGATCCCCATGGTGTTCCACTGCCTAGAAGGCTACGACGTGCATCTACTGATAAGAGCCCTGCACAAGTTTCCGAAAAAAGTAGACGTCCTCGCGAGAAACACGGAAAAGTTCATGAGCATGACCATCACCGTTGAAACTGGATGGGATGAAACGAAAAACAAGAAAAGGTACATTCGGCTCAAGTTCATAGACAGCTTTAACTTTCTCTCCTCTTCGCTGAAAACTCTGACGAAGAGACACGAACGTGATTACGAGTTTGGGACGGTGAAGCGGTTCTTGAAAGCTGGTGGGAAGGACGAATGGTTCCTTCCCGATGTCGAGGAAGAGACTGCCCTGGATCTGTTAACCCGTAAAGGATACTACCCTTACGAGTACGTTTCCAGCATGATTGTGTTCGAAGAGAAGTCTTTACCACGGAAAGAAGCATTTTATTCCAAACTCAAAGAAGAAAGCCTGACCGATGAACAATACGATCACGTTAAAAAGATTTGGAGTATGCTGAAAATCAAAAAGTTTTCCTCTTACTACTATGTATATCAGATGACCGACTGTCTACTTTTGGCGGACATTTTCGAAGAATTTCGCAGGGTCTGTTTGCGAGACCACGACATAGATCCGTGCTACTACGTCTCCACCCCCGGGTTTAGCTGGGCGGCTGCTTTAAAAATGACCAAGGCCGAGCTGGAACTATTTACTCACTCCAGCAAACATAACTTCATCTCGTCGGGAATACGGGGTGGAGTTAGCTTCATCAGTCGAAGGTTCGCGGAGGCCAACAACACGTACGTTCCCGAAACGTACGATCCGGATAAACCTCACAAGTACATCATCGATTGGGACGTCAACAACGCTTACGGCTGGGCCATGACCCAGATGCTGCCATACAATGGCTTTAGGTATTTGACTAAAGACGAGATTCAAGCTTTCGACGTGACTAAGATAGCGGACACGTCTTCGGTAGGATACATTCTGGAAGTAGATCTGGACTACCCAACCGACCTTCACCGTCTCCACAACGACTACCCGCTCGCTCCTGAAAAGCTTGAAATAAAAGAAGAATTTGTTTTAGACTATTCGAAAAGCTTGTTGCGAGGAAAACCGGTGAAACCCGTCGTGAAGCTAGTGGCAAACCTACTGAGGAAGAAGTGGTACGTAATTCACTACCGTAACTTGAAATTCTACCTGAAACACGGCTTGGTCCTTCGTCACGTCAGGCGGGTGCTGAGTTTCAATCAGAGGCCCTGGTTGAAACAGTACATTGACTTTAATACGGCGAAACGTAAGGAAGCAAAAATGGAGTCTGAAGAAGAATTTTACAAGAATTGTAATAATTGCATCTACGGAAAGACGATAGAACAGAAACAGAAAAGAATGAAGGTAAAGCTATGCAACGACAGCCAGCGGGCTATCAAGTATTCCACCCAATCCAACGCCGATTCGTTCGAGATATTGCACGACAGCCTGGTCCAGATCAACTTGAAAGTACGCAAGGTGACGTGCGATCTTCCCACCTACTCGGGGTTCGCCATACTAGAGTTGTCCAAACTCCTGCTCTACGAATTCCACTACGAATTCATAAAGCCCCTATACGGAGCTCGAGCGAAACTGCTGTTCACAGACACCGACTCGCTGTGCTATTGCATCGAAACGGAGAACGTGTACGCATTGATGTTTCATAACAGCAGTAGATTTGACACTAACATGGCATTACGCGTTCAACGACACCAATTAGCTAGTGTTGGGAAAGATGAAAGATGACATGAAGGGAGTACCGATAAAAGAGTTTGTGGGGTAGAGTAGCAAGATGTATTCGTTCGTGACCTCCCAAACAGAAACGAAAAAAGCGAAGGGAATTTCGAAGAGATTCGTGGAGAAACATTTAAGCCATGAAGATTATAAGGCGACTCTCCATTCGAACCCCGTACAAACAGGGAGTTGGCACAAGATTGTGAGTGACAGGCAACACCAGCTGGCCACAACGGTGGTGAATAAATCCCTATTGTCAGCCTACGACGACAAAAGATTCCTCCAAAACGAAGTAAAAACCAAAGCAATTGGACATTGGGTAATCAATGCATGTGTTAGCGACAATGGTGATCTATATCCTGCAGAAGATACCGACTCGGTATCGTCGTGGGACTCTGACGCTGTAATCAGCGATGAAGAGGCGGAAACTCGGTGGAATGGAGATGAAGTGGAACAGAGGATGAGAGAAGTTGAAAATGTCGAGGTTCGAGAAGCCGAGATGAGGAGATTGCGGATGAGGGAGAGCAGACTGTAGAAAGTGCATCATCCGGAAGAGTGGAAGAAGAGAGCTAGGGATAGACAAAGACAAACGGACAGGGAGAGACAAGCCGCACAAACTCCTATCCAGAAAAAGAAAAAACAAGCTGCGGAAAAAGACCGACGAATGAGAATGACGGAAGAGCAGAAAACGGTGTTCAGGGAAAAAAGAAGGTTGGCTCAAAGAGCGCGAAGAGAGAAAAAGAAACTGATGGCTCAGTGATGGTAGGCTGAGCTGCTGTAATAATGTTGTATAAAATAATTTTGATTTGTAATAATGTTTGTTGAATAAAATATATTTTTTTTTTATTAAAGAACATTCTCATCATTTTCATCATGGAGGTAACTAGCGGTTATTTCATGCTGAGCAAATACCTCAATGTCACGATTGAAAGCGGACCGACTCTCGTTTTTACCAAACAAGCAGGGCTTACCACCGAGTTGAAACTCAATTCGTTCGAATGGACTTACCTGTACCGACTGGGTGAAAAGATCAACAAGTCTGTACTCAATCGGTGGAGGGAGAAAGTGCAGTCCAAGGACGAAGAAGAAAATAAGTTTGCCTGGAAAGGTTGGGAAAGTACGGACGAGGGTCTGTGGAAGACCATTATGGTTCCCAGTTCGAAACAGGTCGTCGAGCCATTCATCGAAATAGCCGGAGAAGTATTAATCGAGCAATTGGAGCTGTCTGTACACGAAAAACATATGCTGGCAATAATGTTGGAACTGTCCAAACTCGACAGCAGAAACAAAATGAAAATCTTGTTGGATTTTAAAATGAAAGCGCTTCGTGTCGGAGAGGAGAAAAGAATCAGAGTACGATTTACTCTGATGATGACACGCAAGTCCACTTTGTGGAATACGATCCTAAAACAAAGGCTGTGGTTACTTTGTTGCAACTGTCGTTTACGGAATGGTCTGAGCTCTACAAACACTTTGCTAGCATCGATAAACTCATGGGGAAAGGGGGAGAAAACGAGCGGGTGAATACTGAAAGCAGTACCGTTGACCCGTAAGTCTAGTAAAGTAAGGTTTGTCTACTGCTCAAGTTTGAAAAAGGTCTTTGTGAAGCCAGTTATCGAAGCCAGTACATTGCAAAAAAAAAATAATAAGATTTTTTCCCCGTGTGTGGATGATATACTACTACAGAAGTTTTGGAAAAGGTTTGGATTGAAAAAAGTACTGTGAAGCCAGGTATTGAAGCCAGGGCATTGTATGAAACCAATGGATTTGAGAAGCCAGGTCTTAGTTATAAAATGCATCTACTCACAATAACTAAAACACAATAATTGCGGTAATAATACGTTACGTACGTCCGATACAACAATTTAATTACTGCATTACCAAAACACGACACGGAGACCGTCATTGTTTTGCTGGAACGTGCAGAATTAATGCCGACAGATGTCACTCCGACGGCCGTCCGACGGTCTTACCTGGCCGACTACTGTCGGTTTGAGCTAAGGCCGTCGGACGCTTGAGCTCTCACAGCCAACAGAGCTATCTCATTCGGGTGCGAGTCGAAATCGAAAAGTGACAATCTGTCGGCATGAATTTCTGCACGTTCCAGCAAAACAATGGCAGTCTCCGTGTCGTGTTTTGCCGGTGATGCAGTAATTAAATTGTTGTATGGGACGTATGTACGTAACGTATTTTTACCGCAGTTCGTGTGTTTAGTTATTGTGTATAAGTGTCCCAAACGTAAAACATGCATGTCAAAATGGATGTAATTGCCCTTTAAGGGAGAATACAAAGAAGAAACTCTTCTAAACCACTTTTGTGCCGTGGGGATGAAGAAAACGCGTGAATCGTACCCCTGACATCAGAGCCGGATTAAGGGGGCTGCTTAGGGTTCTGAAGCAGCAGGCCACAGGCCGAAATGGGGTCTCAAAGGTGCCTTAACAGTCGCGAGAAAAATAAAATAAGGTGCTATTTTAAATTTTAAAAATGTCATCTTTAACTCTGAAAAGTTAGTAAAATCGATGTATTTTAGTGCTTTATGCTGGACTAGAGAAGGGGAGGGGCACAATAAATCTTAAGCACCAGACCTCCACGAGGCTTAATGCGGCCCTGCCTGACATGAAAGGCTCACCTCCAGGACATGTACCTATGCTATCATAATGTTACTTAGGTTTCTGTAGATACACGATCGTTTCCTTTCCGCCAGGAACCAAATGGTAACTCTCCTCGTGCTACGAATTCTCCTCCATCTCTGAGCCAAACATCAAGCTTGCAGTTCAGTGCTTTACTCCGGTCCCAGAATGCATCACCTACTGAATCTCTGGCTTCTTTGGTGGCGGACAACGGAGCAATCATGGAGGAAAGCCTTCCTGAGGTAAGTCAACTTGGAAGTTTAGTTAAAAAACCTGATTTTTAAAGCATTTGTCATGTTTTTGACGTTTTTTTTGTAGATGGTTCGACTCTACAGAGCCAAGTTGTCAGCCATTGATGATGGTAAGCCAGTCACAGATACATTTTAATCCTCTAAAGAGGTATTAATTTCTACGCTTTTTTTTACAACCGGCATTCGAGTGATTCGAAAGTAGTACAGGGTGGTCCACAAAACACTGACGACCCAAAATTTTCGAAGTCCACTTTTTCTAGTTAGCACCCCTCAGAACGAGAAGACAGAAATCTTCCCGTTTCATTAGATTTGGTTTCTATCCTCTCCTGGTTCTGAGGGGTGCTAACTGGAAAAGTTAAACTTAAAAAATTTTGGGTAGTCAGTTTTTTGTGGACCGCCCGTATTTAGTTGGTTTGGACATTACATGATCATGATAGCCGAGTGGAGAGAACTCAAAACCTAGTTGTTGAAAGTAATACAATATTGGTCAGCAACTAAAAGAAACCTTAATAAAGTCCTTCTAGATTTTGTATCATGGCAAAGTGTGAGCTGTTATTTTTTCTGACTCAGTCTCCCTAGAGATGGGTCAGTTTTGGTAACCGAATCGCGATTTTCTGTTTTCATAAAAATCGCCTGCCCCCTTGCCTGGCCGTTTCGTCAGTTTTAGAAGACACATGTTTCGTCGGCCTTGCTCGTACAGCTTTCATCGCTTTCTATTATGTATGGTCGACTAATACGCTATGTATGCTGTTCGGTGAGGCAGTATTCCAGTCAGCGATCAAATGAAGTTGAAATAACCGTAACAAAACAAAGTGCAGTTTGGATTTGTTCAGTTAAAGCTCACGAAGATTTATTATTTTTTGCTTTCGCAAAATGCACACAAGTTGCTGTGCTTATTGAAATTATTAGTTAAGTATTTTTGTGTTGCTGAAAAAGAAATTTTTTTGGCAAAATGCACACAAGTAGGTGCCCTTATTGAAATTATCTTATTAGTGTTTTTGTGTTCATCATAAAGTAATGTTTTTTTTTTTTGTTTGTTTATTATTTTTTCTTATTGCTGGAAAAAAAACTATAAACTGTTAATTTCTGAATTAGTTCCTCGAACGATGCTGTTTCCCTGGAGGTTTTTCGGTGCTCAGTAACCGCCGGCATCGTAACTTGACTGCGCATCTGTTCTGCGCAGCCCCCCTTATTTAAGCACATTCTCAAATTCATTGGCCATCATTTTTCCTCCAGAGCATTTCCACGCCGGTATGTTTCCGATATTCGTCCTGAAGATCTTTTAGCCACGTCTTTTGAAGAAGAAAGAAGTCCGATTCGCCCACCAAGGTTACGGAGATTCTTTTCTGTCCCCCGACCGTGCTGCTGTTGACTGCTATACCCTTGTTCCTGCGCTTCAACCATCGATTCCACTAGTAAATGTAAATACGAATGCCGCTGATGAAGTGCCCAACACTGCTGCAACCTCTCACCTCCAAGCTGGTCATCATTCACGAACCTCGAGTCTGCATCTATCAATCTTCGAAGCGGTCTTTCCAGAAACTCGCCAAGTCTACATTCATCTCAAGCATCAGCAGAAACGAATGCTGGAAGCTGCACATTCACCCAAGCAACCCCTAGATATGTCACCCCACTCTTCCAGAGGGGACCACTCCATCTCACACTCAACCAAATGATGGATCGAGCTGTTACCGATTTTGATCATCGTAACACAGCTACCATGCCGCCACCCTCCATCACGACATCGGTTAAAGCAAAGAGAACCGACGAGTGGGTTGCCACCACGACGTCCGCCAGCTAGAAGTGCTCATCATCGACCCATCGGCACTCCACCAAATCTCGGTCTTCATGGCACCATGCACCGGTGATTGCTGCCGACCCGATTTCTGACATTCCGAATCCTGACAGCTCGAATGTCAACTCTGCATCTCTTCTGAACCAAAGGATAGCAAATGCAAATGCCACCCATTCAGTTGATCCTCCAAATTCAACCATGAATGCGAATGTGAACCCGCCACCGCTTCCAGTCTCCACGAATGCCAAGCGCATTCGTTTCCCGGATCCATTGGCTGACGACATCGCCACCATTCCCCCTGCTGAACTTTTGAAAACCACTGAAGACATCATTCCTGATTGCTTCCTTTATAAACCCTCTTAAGTCTTCAGACGTCCCTGTCATCAACCGAGGATTGACAACTGGCTTTGGTTGCGCCTTGTGTGAAAAGAACGTCAAGCAACAAACCCTACTTGGCCAATCCTCGACCTTACTCATCTACCTGCTATGCAACGGTGGCACCATCTTGGGGCACGGGGACCCACTGGAACTTGATAAGGAACTTCCTCCACCAAGGTCTGGTCGTGAAACTTCCTTTTTCAGACCAACAGGAGAAGGTGCAACCACAACAAAGAATTTCTACACCTATCCAGAATCTGAATTCCTTGCAACTGAAGTTGGAACCACCCTTCACCTGCCGAAACGTGCCGAAATCCCCACTTTTGTCCACTTCGACACCGACAAATGCATCCGTGTAAGTCTGCGTGCTGCATTCAAACTGACGTCCTGAATACGGCTGTCAATGCACTCTACGAAAAACTCTCCTCTGACCCTTCTGCATCCGAGATCAAAGAACTCTCCAATCTCATCCCACAACTTTTCCAGATATGGTTTGCTACTAATCATGCAATGAACTGATTCACTCGTGCATTATTTAACAATACCCTCCTCATGCATGATATAGCTTTTGCCACAATGAATGACTCAACGAAACACAAGCTGAGAAACCTTCCTCTCCACATGTCTGACACCTTGTTCCATGGCCTTATCCCTAGTCTTGCACCTCATCTTGATGTATCTAGGAAGCTCAAACCTTCAAAGAATTCAGACTCTTCAAAAAGCCTTATCCAAGCTTTATCCATACAAGCCTTCCTCAACCCAACGTCCCACCGAATTGTGGCCAAAGAATAAAACCCAGACTTCTAACACCGACAGCCGTCGAGCCGAACACAGTCAGCCATTTCATTCCAACTCGTCCTTTCGTTCCAATCAGTCTTCCCAGAACTTTTCCACCAAAAGCCGAAGCCACAATGACAAGGGAACACCTTCCCACAAAAGAAGTCTCCATTCATCCCCCGGCAAGAAGGGTTACACCAAAATGACGCCACCAATCTGCTTCATCATGCAGTTGAAGCTCGCTTACAACATTACCTTCCAGCATGGGAAAAATTGACAAACAATCAGCAAGTCCTTTCCATCATCCGAGAAGGCTTCCTCCCGACGTTCATCTCGAAACCACCTCTAGCACAATCTCAACTATGGGAGTATTTGTCTCAACCAACTCCAAAATTAACTACCGAAATCAACGAATTACTCGAGGAAGGCAATCCAAGAATGCCACCCCCATTCGGAACAGGTTTTTACAGCCATATTTTTCTCAGGTCCAAGAAATCGGGAGGAGATAGGGTGATTTTCAATCTAAAACCACTGAACCACTCACTACACGGAAAACCACCATTTCAAGATGGAAACTTTGGAATTAATTCGAATTTCACTAAGACCTAACGATAGGACTATTTCAATAGATTTAGAAGATACCTGTCTTCATGTCCCCCTCTTTTGTTCCTTTATCAAGACAAAGTCTTCCAGTTCCGTTGCCTGCCTTTCATACTAAATGTAGCACCGTAAATTTTCACACTGGTCCTAAAACCTATCCTGGCACACCTTCACCAGAAGCAGATGGAAGTAAGCGCCTACCTAGCTGATTGGCTATTGAACCAGCCAGACCCCACAAAACTCCTTAGTCAACAGGGACTACACACTCAAACTCCTCAACCAATTAGGGTTCAGCGTGAACCTCATGAAGTCAAGACTTCAACATGCACAGGATTTCATCTTTCTGGGGGTATAGATTTCAACTTCACCATCAACCATCAGACCCTCTGCAGACAGAATGGAAGCCATCATAGGTCACATATGTCTGTTCCGACAACAGCCGAACCACTCCCTCACAGAATTAAATTCCCTAATTGGAAAATAGACTCGATGGCGAACCTAATCTCCTACGGGACCAGACCATTTCATCACTTTCCAATCGACACATGGGGAACCACATAGTTCCACCCAAACCACCGCTGCCTTACTGGCCAAGATTTTCCATGAGAAACACTTCTTTGGTGGTCAGAAGTCCACACCATTTCCCATTCAGTTCCACTACACAAGCCTCAACCGGAACTGCTAACCAATACATCCTTAGAGGGCTGGAGAGCCCACATCGGCCACCTCGAAACATCTGGAACCTGGACGGTACAGGACAAAGACCACATCAACGTCCTAGAACTGAAAGCAGTATTCCATGCACTCCAGCACTTTCAAGAACGAATCCGAGGGAAAATAGTACAAATCCAGGCCGACAACACAACCGCAGTGGCATACATCAAGAAAGAAGGCGGAAGGAGGTCACGGAAACTACACGAAATAACCTCGGCAATCTTCCTTCTCTGCATCCAACTCGGGACAACAGTCCTCCCCTTGCACATCCCATGCAGCAGGAATGTGATTGCAGACTCTCTATCCCGCAAGAAAGCACCAACAGGAGAGTGGATGCTAAAGAAATCCTTCTGTGAATCAATTTTCAACATCTGGGGCATCTCAATGATAGATCTCTTTGCCACAAGGCACGATGCCAGACTTCCCCTATTCATAAGCACAGTTCCGGACGAGAGGGCAACAGTGGTAGACGCCTTGACCTTCCCATGGGAGAACCTTTACGCCTACCTCTTTTCCCCTGTTCAAGCTTCTCCCACAGATCCTGGAGAAAATCCAACAATCAGGCAGCCTCTTCATACTAGTAGCTCCGAACTGGCCGTCAGCAGCATGGTCCCCGCTCCTTCTGAGCCTTGTAATAGGCCACCCAAGAAGCCTTCCACTGATACCAGATCTGCTAACTCAACAAAAAGGAACCAAGATCCACCCAAATCTCCACACCCTACATCTGCACGGGTGGCTACTATCGTCATACTCCTCAGAAAGGCAAGCATTCATAAGAAGGAAGCATCCAGACTTGCAGCTCTCGCAATCTAAGCATCAACTAACCGAATTTACAACAGCCACTGGACAAGATGATTTCATTGGTGTGACAGAAAGAAAGTCAATCATGCCAATCCCCCTATTGCCTAACTCCTGAAGTTTCTAACCACTCTCTTTTCCAAAGGACTAAAAGGCTCCACGATTTTCTTCTACCACTCAGCACTCAATTCCCAATTCTACTCGATGACTATAAGATCTAGTACCTACCAAATCATTCGAAATGGAACGACCAGCAAGAAAAACCCGAATCTTTCCAGACTGGGATCTATTCATCGTCTTGAACACTCTTCTGAAAGATCCTTACGAACCGCTCCTGAACAGCCCCGTGGCCATCTTAACCACAAAGACCATCTTTCTTATAACCTTAACTTCAAGTCTCCATTGAAGTGAGATCCAAGCACTCTCAGCTGACCCAGCATACTGCGTATTCGTTCCCGACAATACCTACGTCACACTTACACCAAGAGCGGACTTTTGGGCTAAAATGCAACGACCCTGCGAACCAACCAAACCCATTGTCATTCCGGCTCTTAACACACATCGTGGGACAAGAACCTGAACGTCACCTTTGCCCTGCTGAGCACTATGGTTCTACATCTCAAGAACAACCAATGAAGGCTTACGGAAAGGAAGTACCCAACTTTTTCTACCCAATGAGAGAAATTTTGGCGAAACCTCAGCGGCCACCATATCTAAATGGATCCGTGAGACAATTCAAGGCGCTTATGACGACTCTAACATCACTTGTAACGACGAGGGCATCAGAATTGCAGCGCACAAGTTAAGGGCACTCTCCACCGCCAGTGCATTCCACAACTCCGTTCCAGTCTCGGGCATCTTAATTGCAGCTTCACAGCGAAACAGCTACGTCTTCACAAGCTATTACTTCAGAGAGATGACGAAGCAAGCCAATGGACTACATCGTCTGGGCCCCATCGTAGATACCAGATGTGTAATCCAGCCCCCCTTAAGCACTCAGACAACAAAGACGAAAGCAAGCTTTCATCTCTAACACCAACATCTCTAAAAAAAAAACCGGTCCTTTTCAGGGCTACCAAATATCACAAAAGAGACCAAAATTCCTGTTTATCCTGCTTTCTGAATAAAGTGCGAAGTTGGTGAAACCTTTTGGGGTTACAGCCTGCTCGTAACCCTAGGGAACCCGTCAAGGCAGTATCTTCCACCAGACTCTGACGAGGTCTAACTGTTAATGCAAAAATTAACAGGTTATAGTTTTTTCCAGTAACAAGAAAGACAATTTTGCCGGCCCTCCGGCCCGGTGGGCTGAAAATTGTTTGTTTTGCTGGAAAAAAATATAACCATACCCACCCTACCTCCCCTCTTGAGTCACCGCCTGACATATTGAGAGGTAAAAATGATGGCGAACGAATGCGCGAATGCGTTTAAATAAGAGAGGGGCTGCGCAAAACAGATGCGCAGTTGGGTTACGCCGCCGGCGGTTACTGAGCACCGAAAAATCTCCAGGAAAACAGCATCGTTTTAGGAACTAATGCAAAAATTAACAGTTTATGATACAAGAAAGAAACAATTTTCAGCCGGCCGGACTGAAAATTGTCTTTTTCATTATTTGCAAAATACACATACATAACTATTGCAGTTTTTGTTATAGTGAGCCTTTATGACTTGAAATACCGTACAATAAAGAAAGAAGTTGGCATTTAACATAGGCCTAATTGTTTTTCGTTTGCTAAATTGCTAAGCCTAGTCCTATAGGTAGGAAACATTTTTAACGTTTCTAAAAAAAAAAAAGAAACCAACCAAGCTTTTGGCAAAACGCCGAAAACCGAACCGTAACTTGAAAACCCAAAACCTATCCATTCCTACCTCTCCCACTAAAGTGTGCGCGGCCTATCTTGAGTTCGCCGCAGAACGAACACAGATAATCGATTGTACGTTTTTGGCAGCAGAGTGCCTTGTTGATATCCAAGATGGTTACAAAAACAATGGCGGCCGTCGATTAAATCCCTCCCAACCTCCAGGAAGACGTAGCCGCTCGTAAAATACTCGCAGGACTCAAGATGCGCCGTGAACACAATACTTTTTTCTAGTTCAAAAATATATGGTAAAGTTCAAAATTGAGCTAGTTCATTCAATTCCTTCAGCTTATTCTGTTTTTGTTTGGAAATGTATAATTTAAAACTTCAAAAGGCCATTAACTAGTTTTACTCAGACAAAGGCTGTACTCATCTTAGGTGTAGGAAACATTTACAGAGGGTAAAATAAAAGTCGGTACCCACCATGGTACATAAAATTTATTTATACTAAGTCCAGATACAATTTCTTGTGTTGTTTACGGGTCCTGATATTTTTTCCTGCAGAAGAACTGAGCGAATCATTGCTCGAGGACTTTGACAGAATTTTGGTGCTGAAGAACAAACGTTTGTGGAAGGTGACTCAGCATCTGACGCAGAAAATGAGTAAGTCCTGCTGCTCTACCTTTACTTTCAGAACCAGTTCCAAGAAGGAACAAAAGTGTAACAAAACGAAATATTCAAACTGAAATTGTCGACGAGGCAGTTGTTTATTCATGGTAATTAATTTTGTTTCCAGAGGAGACCGCAGAATTTTATCGAGCTATTGTTGATAATAAAGATTACCAATTGCAATTGTATCGAAATAGGATTAAAGCCCTTGTTCAACAGCTGCTTGATGTCTTATCAACGTCGGAGAATCAGGTAAAAGACGAATGCAAATTCAAATGCAAGAGTGATTGACTGCAGATTTAGTTCCTATAGCTAAGTCTAAAGGGTCTGCAAACCTTGTTGGTTACTTAGACACAAAAGAAAGAGTCAATCAGACGTAAGATCATTCATTGGAATACAATACCGGCAGACTGGTAGCATACTATACTATCCGCCAGGAAAGAAGACTTTCCTTATATGGTCATTTTATGACTACTCATCTTTCATGGAAAAAAGTGCGCCTTGCCTCTATACTCTATAACTGCGTCGTCGTGGCAACGCTATTAGACCAACAACAATGGCGTCGCTTTCCGATCAAGTTCGTGTCAACAAGTCAAGCTAGGGGTGTTATTTGGAATGTTTTTCAGTATTTCACGAGTCAAGGAGAATCTATTTCTATTTGTATTACTAAGAATTACTTGCATGTCAAATTTCAAGCTTTTTGCTCGATGTGCATGATTAGCCCAAATTATGGCCCTAGCAGCTTTAGTATATGAGCACACGTTGGCTGCTTAGCCATGGCGGATATCTGCAAGGTAAACGACGCAGCCGGCATGCACAATGCATACCCTTGTTTTGAAATGCGTTGGACTTCTTTCTTGGCGGAGACTATAGTCCAGTACCAATACGGAATATTAGCAAGTTTGCTGTATACAAGACGGATGGACAATGCTTATGACACATTTTTAGTATTGTGACTTTGTTAGTAAAGTTCTTGCTCAAAAGGATGTCTGTTTCGGGAAGTGTTTTTTTTTTTGTTTTTACGACGTAGGTAAGCTATCAACTTAAAATTAGCTCCATTCAAAAGCTCTCGAAAAACTGTTAAAATTGTACATTTGATTGTCAAAATCGGCGAATTTCGCTAAATTTTCGAAAAAGAATTAGTTTTGCCGCTACTCAATAGGACACCAGTCCTAAAATTTGAATGGAAATCTACAATAGTTAAATCTGAACGGACTTGCTGTCTGGTCTGCTTGTCACTTCCTCCAAAAGCATAGCTTGTCGCATTAAGTAAATTTCACTATAACCACTTTTCTGATGAATTATCCTTGGATGGAAGCAGAGACGTAACTTCAAAATTGGGGCCCGGAGGCGAAGGTGCAGTGGAGGGCCCTCTTTATTAAAAAAAAAATGCCGTTTCTGGTAATCAAGGCGAGAGCCCAGGGTAGGCCACCATCCTGCATTAAAAAAGATGCAGTTTTTACCACACAAGGCAACAGCCCAGTGGTGGTGGGCCCCCCCCCCCCCCCAATTCATAAAAAAATGCAGTGTTACCACTCAAGGAAACAAGAGAAAGCCCAGCGGAGGCCCCCATTCATCAAAAAAAAAATTGCAGTTTTTCCCCATGCAAGGCGAGAGCCCAGTGGAAGTACTTCATAAAAAAAATTGCAGTTATTGCCACATAAGACGAGAGCCCAATGCTTCCCCTCCCCATAAAAAATAAAACAGTTGCAACACAAAGACACAACTTTTTTCATGAAACTATATCAATAACTTACTTTGCAGTAATTTTGCAGTTACAAACACATTTTAAATTTGGCCTCCCAACGTCGGTGGGCCAGGAGGCGACTGCCTCCTCTGCCTCATTGTAATTACGCCACTGGATGGAAGTGATAAACCGTCGGTCAGTTTAACCCTTTGCTGTCCTTTGTATAAATACAAAAATGCAGACCTGATTAAATTAAATGTATAAGTACAAAACTAGCTGTAAATTACATTTAGTGTATGGCTCAGCAGCAAAAATTTTAAAAAAAGTGATACAATATTTTTATTTTCAGGAACAAATCTCCCCTGAAATGATGAATCCCTTCTTAATGAATATCCTGACTGAGTTATCTGCTGGTGATGGCACGCCCCCGCATTTGGAGAACAGAGTACGGGACTCGAACCTGATGGCTACAGACACTGGCCGTGCAAGTGGAACCAATTTGCCTCGTGAACAATCGTCTCACAGATCTTCAATCTTGGAAGTTCACCCTCGAGTTCTTCGAATTCCCACTTGTTTGCTGCCTGAAAAACTACTTTGTCGGCCGAATGGCAAAAAACGCGAGAAACCATGAATTAAAATACTGTTTTTTCTCGGCCAGCCATACCGAGTTAATGATAGCCTAAAACTGCAAGATATATAGATATCTTATTTGCAACTTAGACCATCTTGCTGCCCGATCAATCCTACAAAGACGTAGTACAATGCCATACGTTTGTAGTTGAAGGATTTGAAAGTTTTGAGTTGAGCATAGTTTTGGTTACTTCAGTCAAGAAATTCAGTACCAGTTTTAACGAGTTCGTATTTGTATTGTTCATTTCTTCAGTTCTCTGTTCGTAGTTTTACATTGTTATTCAAGCACTAACGAGGGATTGTAAAGTACGCAAACAAAATATACAACTTCGTCGCATATCGCGTATCGGCTGTATTAATGCTACCAAGAATTTATAGATAAATTCTTGATGCTACTCATCACATCCGCAAAGCGTAGCCTAGCAACGAGTGGTTCACCTATGTGAAATGCTGTGCAGGAAAGCCTGACACAGATGCAACCATTCATTGTGAGAATATTTAATTCATGCTTATATTTCTCAATCGTCAATACCGTACGTTAAACAGAGCATTATACTTTGCATATATTTGTGAGCCATGGTGACGACTGATTCAACTTGTGCACATTTTTTGTGAGCTTTGGTGGCGAATAATTCAACTTGTTTTAAATCAATTGTTGAAACTTGGTCTTTATTTTGTGTAAAGTGTCGAACTTCTAAAACGTCTGTTAATCCTTCAGACTTGTAAATATGAGTAGTATTCTGGTCATATTAGATACGAGTCAAACTTTGGCCACTTACTTCAGACACAGCTGAAAGAAAACTGAAAAAAGAAGTTTAGGTTCCGTTTATTGCAGTGAAAATGAGACTATCTGATAACTCGTAAATCTTGTAAGCTTTTTTCCTAGACCATCTTGTTTCACTAAAAGTTTTACGAATTGTTACCACCGAAGAATGATTTATGTATTCCTTTGTGAATGTTTTCTCGGGAAAAAATATCATGAATCAAATCAAATCAAACACACATGTTTTAAAAGGAACTATTTTCTCAAGCTTGTGTTCGCCTACATGTTGATGACTGTAAGGTAATTGTTAAATGAAATAAAAGAAATTTGTAAAGTTAGAAATTGTTTACTTTTTGGCATCTTGCGTACAGTGGCGGTGGTGCGGTGACGAGGTCAGTTTTTTTTTTTTTTTTTTTTTAGAGTTTTGAGGTTAAACGTACGGACCGAGCTCGTTTCTTATTCAGCAGGGTGAAAGTGTTCGAAGGGGTAAAATTACCCTAGGAGACGAAGTAGTTAGCAGCCTTACAGGAGACGATACAGATAAAAATGTATACAAACTAGCTATTAGTCGAATTACCCTAGTAATTTTTGGCGTTGATAGCACGCAGTCATGCTTTACACAGTGCCTTTGACGCCAGGGGTTGCCTGAATTGCAGATCTCCAACCCTGCAAAAACGTACACAACGCTATGAAAAGGTTAAAGAAACTAAACACTTGCACTGCTGTAGCCACAGCTGTGCAATCAGTTCGCTTGTATTTCAGCCAATTCTACTGGTCTTAGGGCACGTTACGCAACTTTTCGCCTTTGCATTCTCGCAGCTAGAAGCTACAAATCACCCGAAATCGCTACGAAAAAATCGAATAACGTGAGTTCGGAAGCGTCTGGAAAATTATTTCGTCATGAGGAATTCTTTATATTATTGTCACGGATTACAAGACTGCAGTATATATTCAAACGAAGTCGGATTTAGCTAATCCAGGTAGCGTTGTCACCATGGCAATCACACCTTGCCATCGCGATTGATTTCTAACTGCGAGAATGCGCCCTTATTCTGTGGATCTTCAGTCCATTTGTGGCTTCAATCGAAGTGTTCCTGTTCTTTCAACCGACCTTTTCTTGTACTTGTAGCTCTGAGTTACATGTCTTTTGACGTAGCTTAGCTTGCATACCCCCAAGTCTTCTGCAGGCTTTATCAGTGGTTTACCTCTTTACCAGAAGCTTTGGTCTGTGTGGTGAAGGGTTGAGTACCATATTGTTAAAAGCACCCAAACACACTACGTCCAGTAGAAGTTCATCAGTGATCCAAAACGTGCAGTTGAGGTTAGGCCGGCAAACCAAGAAAAAATAATAACCAGCAACAAATGGTTAATAAAGAGCTAATAAAGAAAACAATGAAATCTACGAAATAAAACGACTGAGCTCTACGATGCAAAGGCATGAAGATAGAAGAACTACAATTTTCCCTGGAAATACGACCTGGAGACTGATTAGTATTCAATGGTTGCAATGTTGAATGGTTATAGCATGGATTTTTCAACAATAGGTCAGTGTAAGCATTTTAATGCACACTTTCGGTAGAGCGACGTCCGGGGAGGCACGGAATCATCCGAGGTTGCAAAGCTAAAAAGGATGTTCTACACCTCCGAAGACGTTGCTGTACCAAAAGTGTGTATTAAATCGTATACACTGGCTCATTTTTGCAAAACCATGCTATAACTTTCTTTTATTACCCTACCATCATTTCGTGCAGCAGCGCCGAACGGAAATACCGTTGTCTAGGAAGGAAGTAGTTCTCATTTCTCTGTTTTCCGGAAGCTCGAACAGCAACACTGTTAAGTATGCTTTGCAGCAAAGCAAGTGTCGTATTGTTACAATAATCCACCCAAAACCAAAACTGGTATAAGAGCAGCCGCCAAGTTCCCAAAAAGGGTCGCCCTTTCAAAGTAGTGATATCATTCCACCAGGGAAAGGCCGCCAAGGTTAATCCTCTTAGCCAAGTTAATCGCACCTCTAATAGTTTTTATTTAACGTCCAAAGTATTATTCCGTGCGAGTAACTTGGCTAATAGGATTAACCTTGGCGGCCTTTCCCTGGTGGAATGATATCACTACTTTGAAAGGCCGACCCTTTTTGGAAACTTGCCGTCTGCTCTTATACCATTTTTGGTTTTGGGTGGATATCACAACTTTCATAGGCCTGTGAATACAAAGAATTTCACTGTCTAATAGTCACCTCTACCTTTTTTGTCTGGAGTGTCTATAAATTTTCTAATTCATAATTTTTACGTTTGCTATTGCCCAATTAGCCGAAAGAAAATGATTAGAGCGTGGTTTTACATAAACGGTAAGCATTCTCATTGGCTGCAGCGACCTGGCCGCGCGACCAAGTCGCGTAGTGCGCGGGCGGCCTAAATGGACACGGTTTGGCTTATTATATGCCCATGTTTCACATGACTAAGTTTATTTAACCCGATTTTTGAGCGCACTGGCTAACAAACGCTGATTTTCCTTCGCTTCGCTCACTCCATCAGCGCATCCCCCTTCACTTGGCCCTCCCGAGGTTAACGGTCATCACTCAATCATGAACACATATACTACAAACCCACAGAATGGTAAATGTTCATACAGTTCTAATATTCTGGTGGCAGACGAAGATTACTAAAACTAATCAACTCGTCAGCTGTTTAAAATTACTCGCCACTTACACTAGACTGGAAGAACAGTAAGTCTACATAAAATAAAATGTCCGCGTCACGTTATTGAGGACATTTTGGCTCCATAAAGAAGACGTTCCCACCTGTGCTGACGATGTGCATTTTGTTTCCTAATCTTCTTTCCAGCAAAATTGTCCCTTTTATCGTCGTGGGGCAGATAATTCAGTTTGGATTCGTGTACTGTAAAAAAATAAGACCAAACCTTTGCAATAAAAGATAAAGATATTCTGTCTCTTAGTGAACCACCTATTTGTAAAAACAGTGCATTCTGACAATATAAGTACTGAAACGATAAGCATGTAACACTTAAGCATGTTATAATCGGATGACAATACAAACAATGGTTACAACAATAATTTTGCACTTACGAGCCACTTCAGGGCCACGTGCTTCTAGATGCAACCCCCATTTTAGAAAAAGGCACTTCCCCATATGACGCTTTACCTGTCTGCCGAAATTTAGATCTGGCAACTTTCCCTAATGAGCTGTAGAGGTGTCTTTATACTCTATGAGAGTTAACTGAACGAAAAACTGCTTTGCCGTTTAAAAAAAAAAAAACTTTAACGCTCGTATCCCCATACTCACAGCCGTGAAGGTACACGAATAAAAACGGATTGGAGTTCACTCGAACGCAACGAACTATAATTTGAACTCCAATTCCAGGGAATAGTGACTGTTTTCACGTAATTGTTATGTCAGTAAGTGAACGCAGTGTGTGTTTGAAATGGTTAATGTATGTGTGCGTGTGTGTGTGTGTGTGCTTTGTGTATCATACAGGTTTTTTTTTTATATATATATTTGTCTGTGTTTGTTGTTTTGTATTTTAAGTGTGTTTCGCGTGAGTGGCTACGTTTGTATTTTGTGTGCATTTATAATTTCTGAAACAAGCAGACTTCTAGTTAGGCAGTTTTTTTGCTTGTGTTTTATGGTTTCTGTTTTAGTTCTAGTTCATGTGAGTACTTACTTGTTCATTTTGTGTGGGTATTTTTTTGAAATATCCAACTGTTTTGTTTGATTGATTAATGATGTACATGTTTGTTTACGTGTGCATGGTGCTGGCATGTTACAATCCTTGTTCCCTGGAATTGGAGTTCAAATTATAGTTCGTTGCGTTCGAGTGAACTCTAATCCGTTTTTATTCGTGTACCTTCACGGCTGTGAGTATGGGGATACGAGCTCAAATGTTTTTTGTTCAGTTAATTTGTTGGCTTTTTTCGCGTCCTTTTATCGAAAGTGGTACGATTTGGTCCATGTTGTGTATGGTATGTCCACTGCCCACTCAATTTAGTTTGCGAAAAAAACGGAACATTAGAAATGCGTATTTCTGTTCAGGTTCTGGCCAAGCTTTGGTCCAAGTTCATTATTTGATGGCAACACACTAGCGTGTGTCTAGATTTAGCATGTATCAGCTCAATAGATAGTGGATTCTATATTGTTGCAAGCAGATGCAGTATCATGCAAACAATCGCAGAAACAATTCAACTGGGTTCCCGAAGCACGCATTGAAGAAGAAAATAAGTCATTCAGTCATGTCGGCCGCCCGATTCTGAGGCCTCAAAATTAAAAACTTCACGCCCTATGTTTTAAAACTGAAAGATTTAAGCGAAAATCAAAACCATTTCATTTTGGTTTATTTTGATATTGTTAGCCGCTCCTCCGCCTCCGGTCCAGTTTTTGAAAATTCTCGTGCACAAACGAACTCTAGTAAGCACTGCCTGCCGGCCGTGCTAATTAACATGGGAGCCTGGTGATTAGCTAGTTACTAGTTACGAGTAACACTCAACGTTATTGAGAGCACTTTTTCTCCATAAAGAACAGGTTCCCACATTTTCGTATTAAGGTTTTCTTCGTTACTGGACCCAAGACACCTGATTCAAACAATTTGCAAAGATTTCTACCGCATGGGGAATTTACACCAGTATGCTGACATCACGCATAAGTTCGTTTCAGTTAAAAGACATACTCTGCTAGTGCGGTCGCCTTTTTTTCATCAACAATCATTTTTTAACAATCGGATGTCTACAATCGGACTGACGGGGCAACTTCTTATTTTCCTTGTTCATCGAAGGGGAAATTCGGAATCAAGCAACAGTCCATTCCCCCGAACAACGGTGCTTTAACAAATGGCTTTAAATGGACATTACACGTGGGATATTGTTTCTAAAGTTTGGTTGTAGTCTGACGAGACTAAATCTTATTTCCCTTGTTCGCTTGTTTCCCTTGTTCGCTTCAACAATAATACGATACAGCTGTTGCACTTGTTAAAGAAGTATAGCCTGGCTATCCACCCAAAACCAAAACTGGTAGAAAAACCCGCAGAGTTTCCAAAAACGGTCGGCCTTTGAAGGTAGTGATATCATTCCACC
>JAHWFP010086909.1:24666-40911 GCA_023313725.1 Lithobius niger
GGTGGAATGATATCACTACCTTCAAAGGCCGACCGTTTTTGGAAACTTGGCGGGTTTTTCTACCAGTTTTGGTTTTGGGTGGATATCACGACTTTCATAGGACTGTGAACGTACATAAGGTTACACCGTCTGTTTAAGATGCTTCAATCCCATTTTTGCACACACTGACTAACAATCGCTGATTTCGTTCTCTTCGCTCACTCAATCAGCGCATCCCCTTCAGTTGTTTTGTTTATCCCTGCAACTTCCCCTTAATTTTTCAAGATTTCGTTCACATTTAGTCATGCAGAAACCCCCGAAAGTCGCTGTTACTAAAACAGCAGAACGCGAAGCACTTTTTTGGGGGGTTATTAACAAAAAATCCTTTAGCTCGTGTATGCTCGTATTGTTGCGTAACCATCATCTAACGTGCATCCCTTTATTCTTACGCAATTTACGGCAACGTTAATGTTTCTTTATTTTGTCCTTCGTCACAGTTCAGTTTTTAGTTCGTCCAGGCTTTTACAATAAATCTGAGGACCAGTCTTGATTGTTCAAGCCATTGTTGCTTAAAATCTTTGGTTGCAACTTGGAAAAGAAACGAAATTTTAATTCACCGGTGGCGAATTTCAAAACCCTCCCACGCATTTGTCCTGACCCCTACAACCCCCAAATAAACAAAAGGACCATCCTCAGATCACCATGCATTCGTGTGCAAAAGTTCAGCAACGTAGGCCTTCTCTATTTTGCACTAGCCATGAGCAAAAGTCTATGGGATTTAACATGGGAAAAATCTTATTAGCTAGCTAGCTAGCTAGACAGTAACATAAAAACAACGTTATTGACGCATCTTTTTCTCTATGATTGGTGGACTCATTCTTTAAATTTTAGTTTTTCTTAGTCTCTGACCCTTCCCCTTACATTTTCCACAGTTTGAAACATTTCTGTCGCATTGGTATTTATCCTCAACATGCCATAATATGCTTTCAGTTGCTTACAGTTAACAGACACATGTCTGCTAGTGAGCCGTCTTTTTATCATTAACAATCAATTTTTTACAATCGGATGTCTACAATGGGACGATCTACTGTTACTTGGCGGCGACACACTAGCGTGTGTCTAGATTACCCGCTTTCCGAGTACTGAGATTAACAATGTCGAGGCCCCGCATGGGCCGAGCCATTGTTGTTCTCAGTACGAGGAAAGCGGGTAATAACCTATTTATCACCCAGTCGCGTAATAATTGAAAAGCGCATTCTCCGAGCTGTCATTGTTATTGTAACATCGCCTTTGTTCGCTGAAGGAGAACATCGGCATTAGGATTTGTTTTTTGTGCAAACATTCTTGCACGCACAGTCGCATTCTCAAGCTTTCTGAGCAAAAGAACGTCAGCACGATTCGTTTTTTGTTGTGTGCGTGCTGGCCCTTTGTCGATCTCAGTACTCCCCAGGCCTGGGATGTAAATCGCAGTACTCCAGGCCTGGGATGAAGGTATCGATCTTGTTGCATTGTTACAAGCATTGTTGTATAGTACTGAGATCGTCGAAACTGGGTGATAAGGTAATTTTGGAGGTTTAGAATAACACTGCTGGAAAATCCAAAGTAACGATCCAAAGAAGCTTATTGCTTTATAAAGAAGGTCATACTAGTATACTATGCAAAATAATTGCGCAGAATGAGTACGCAACCATTGTTGAGCGTTGGTGTAGCCGTGTTACAACAGCATCGTGTTAACAAGGGTCGGGAAGAAAGTAGAGTAATAAAAAGGGGTTATCGGCTGCTTTCCTCGGAGTGTTATACGTGTAACTAAACACTCACAAGAGGCCACTGGGATCCCGTGCAGCCGGCAGCGACCACAGGGCGAACATACTAGCTCCGTGTTCCCTCACCACTGATCGAGAATTATCAATGAAAAACGGATATGACCGTGCGGCACGACGCCATGTTTTTTTGGTCGCGATGACCACTGGCCTCACGACCTGGTTGCCCAATGCGCGGGGGCCCATACTCCGTTTTCACTTCTTAGAAGACAAAAACATTAGAGGTATGTTTTTTTTTTTCCAAGTGGTGTTTTGGTAACATACGTCAATAAAGATCACTTTTCAGGTAGCTTGTCTTAGTTTTAATTGAAGTTAGACCTGTGGCTATCCTTAATGCTGGCACATGATGGACGTCCACCATTCGCTGTATTTCTTGCGAATGGACATTGTGAATGAATATTGCGTAAATAAATACAAATACAAACCTATTTCCGTTGCCTTTGGGACTTAAAAGTCAGACTGCATGAGCGGGAATTGTACCCTCAGCTCTACCGCTAAACCATACTGGCACAGCTCACTAATCGAGCTGACTTGGCTGTCCGCCCTGTTTGCGATAAAGGATATTCCGTGTACAATGTTCAAGTATGCCATTTAACGTTTGAAGTCACAGATTAGAGAACAACCACTAACACTAATCTGTGTTTGAAGTCTTAGTCGGTGGGATTAACTTAGCGAAAGAGATTAAAGAAGAACTCACAAGGTCACGTGAAAGTCTGCATTAAAGACTGGCCTTGTGAGGAACTAGACACACGTTAGTGTACCGCGACAAGTTAGGCAACAATCATCACAACAAACATCATATCAGCTCAATTGTCGAGGTTGTAAACTATTGTAGCGCGGCGCCATAGCGTCAGTGTCTTATATCTTGAAGTATAGTTGGGCACATTTCAGGTACTTGGGAAAAAATAATAATCCGGTACAAAAGCTTAAATTGTGTTGAAATCGAGAGCAATGACCCACCTGATAAAAATTAACTCGTGTAGGAATGTCAGCTATGCTGCTTTCAATGCAAAATCTGACCCTCAATAACGTTGTAAATGTGTTAGCTAACTAATTCGCTCATCCCCATGTTAAATCCCATAGGGTGATTATTCATCGATACCGAGATAACGGGGAGGCTTCCAGCTATGAAATTGGACGAATGGTTGCAGTACAATACGAACTGCATACCTTTTATGGTTTGGAGCCTGGGGGCGTAACAGAGATGGCGTGGGACGGCGCGTAAGTACGAAAACATTGTTATAACCATTGTTAGTATTGTCGGCATAGTCTCTCATTGGACAGCCAAAGTTCGGACAATGAGAACGTGTATATTGACGTGCGTGCCTAGACACACACTAGTGTAGCACGATAAATCTAAACAACGTTGCAAAGAAATTGTATTCACGTCCAATTCACCAAAAATAAACCAACTGTAAAAACAAAGCAAAATAAACAAAGCCAAAAATTGGTAAAGAGGCCACTAAGTTGAGAGTGGTTCGGCCCTTCAAAGGAGTAATATCAACACACCAAAACTAACTAAATATTGTAATACAAATTACAACAAAATTAAAACAAAACCAAAAACCCATAAAGAGGTGACTAAGTTGAGAATGGTTCGGCCTATAGGCAAAAGGTAGTAGCAAATTGTTGAAAACCAATTTCTTGTTGACGTGGCACTTTATAGTACACATCTGCACAGTAGTGGAGTTGAGCCAGTACACAATTAAAAAAAAAAGGAGTGATATCATATAAAAACCAAAACTGGTAAAAGGGGCCGCCAAGTTCCAAATGGTTCGGCCCTTCAAAGGAGTGATATCAACACACCAAAACATTCGCCAACTGAATCACACCGAATAATACTTCGGACGTTAAATAAAAACTTGAACATTGCTACCGAAAGTAGCATTGTTCTAGTTTTCATTTAACCTTCGAACTATTAAGCGGTACGATTAACTTGGCGAATGTTTTGGTGTGTTGATATCACTCCTTTGAAGGGCCGAACCATTCGAAACTTGGCGGCCCCTTATCAGTTTTGGTTTTTGATATGATACACAATACACTGGTCTGAGAAAGACCACAACTACACCGACTTACAATATTGCTTCTTGACCGCTACACTACATTGTTTCTAGTGTGAAGGTCAAGAAGCAATGTTGCTTTCCCTCCTTGTATGTATTGTGTCACCTCTAGGTCACCACTGAGACAGATTGAACAGCTGTTTAGCTCGGCTGGAGCCTATAGCCAGAACCCGCCCCGGTAACACAGTGGTTAGAGCACCCGGCTAGTAAACGGGAAGTCATGGGTTCGAGTCCCAGTCGGGGCAGTTGTCTTTTTTTTTCTTTCTCAGATTAGTGTATCATGTATCCTCACAAGGCCAGTCTTTAATGCAGACTGCTTGCTTCGTTTAGCGAAAGAGTTTGGCGTTTGGTATCACGAAGTCAACCGACCAAAACGTTTGGCGGGAATTCTTACAAGTTTTGTTTTGGATTAAATAACTGGCTTGATCAGTCGTTTGATTGTTGTAAAGAAATAGATTTATCCTCGCAGCAGCAAGTGATAAAAATTTTTTTTTAGAATTTTGAAGATTCATGAATCTCCGTGTTAAAAATCGGAGTTGCTGGTGTAAAAAAATGCCGCAGGACTTCGTTAGTATAGGCTACTTCTACACGTGCCGATACTCAGAAACGTTGAAAAAAATGAAGCAATAGTTTGAATTAAAGATGACACACGGTGTATTAAACTCTTATGTATTGTCCTTGGCCTCTTTGAATACCAGCAAACAAGAAAAAGAAGAAGAAAAAGAAGGCGGTGGCGGCAGCGACTTTTTTCTTTTCTTAACTTGGAGCGCGTCATCACGAAATTAGCAATTTTCCATCCTCCTCCTCCTCCACCCTCGTTATCAATCATCGTCAGCTGCCTACCCGCCCCACCTCCATTATTACGTCATTTCTAGCTTTACCCCCTCCCCCCCCCCCCCCCATATCTAGACAACAATGTTCGTGCAAGTAACTGTACGAGCCCAGCGCTAATAAACGAAGTATGCAAGGGGCGATACGAAGCAATTAAAAGAAAAATAAACAATATTGTTGTCAAGTTACAGACATTAGTAAATGTAAAAGAAGTAAATGAAAATGATAACATAGTACACTGGTTGGCTTTCAGCACTGTTTCATAAGCCAAAGGTCTCGGATTCGATCCTAGCCTCTGCCCACCCTAAACCGTGCATCAAAGAAAAGAAAGTACCCGGAACTGCACTCGTGCTCATGTCGATTGTGGCATGTAAAAGATCCTAGGTATTTCCTAGCAAAATCGTCCCTCTCTATCCCGAGATAACCTTAGCAGTTGAAAAGTACGTTAATTCGGCTATTATCCTTTACACTCTAAAGACACTGTGCACTCCGTACAGGACCCACACAAACTGTGTGCTCTTAGTAAGTACTCAATTCTTGGGAAGGCTGAGCTGATACAGTCGTGTGTACTTGAACACAGTGTCTTCGTAGTGTAATGTCATAAAAAAAATAACTACATTTAATAAAAGCACATGAACAAATCATTCACAAAACCAAAATAATAGTATTAGAAAATTATCGGGAAAAGGGGGAAAGATCTAGACACACGCTAGTGTGTCACGTCAAGTTAGGTAACAAATATCATTTTATTCAATCGTCGAGGACGTATACCATTGTAGCGCGACGCCATAGGCAAATGTCTAATATCCTGCAGCATAGTTTGGCAACAGAACAACTCGAAGAAGCCATTAAATACATCCACAAACTAACGGAAATTAAAGAGCAAACTGATCTTGAGGAGAAACAAATTTCAAACCTGTATCATCGAATTTGAAATGTATGACCAAACAGAAGATGAAGTAGGATCAGATAATTTAGTAGCATTTATTGAAGCCAAAGATGCAATGTCTGATTTTCGACAAGTGATGGGGACCAATGAAGAAGATCTAAACCTAATTACAGTGATTGAAACTTTAAATATGGATCAACAACGAATTTTTGATGTCATCAGCAGTTGACAATCTTCACAACCAAATACCATGTCAATTCAACATATATGTCAATTCAAAATATGTCAAATACACAAGTACTATGTCAATTCATTAGTGGGGTAGTGGCAGTACGGGTAAAAGTTTTCTAATCAAAAGACTTAAAATGTGGATTAAAACGAATCTGTAAAAAAGACGTTAACTGGAATTGAAGCATTCAATGCAAAAGGACTGACGATCCACAGAGTCCTGCAACTTCCTGTTGAACATAGCCACACTTGCTTACTCACAATTTCTCTCATCAAGTGCTCAAAGTACTTTCGAGAAGAATTAAAGGATGTGGTATTAGTTATTATTGGCGAAATCTCAATGATGTGCAATGTAACTTTAATGTACATTCACATAAGACGTGGTGAGATTTTTGCCACCAAAGACATATGTTACTCGTTGGAGACCAGCAACAACTTCAGCCAGTCCACGAATTATCACCATATCTATTCTAAAACTCACTACAAAACAAACCATGAAGTATTTAGGTGCCCTAAGCGCCATCAATCTTTAGGTAGAACTATTTTCCTGTGATGAATTTAAACATGCGACTGAAAACTGATAAAATATTTACAAGTTTGCTTAGTACTAGAATTCGCCTTGATATTAAGACTGAATGGTGATTCGAGTAATCGGAGCAACCTATAAGGAACGATTAAAAGAAATTGCAAACTACTTACAGACCCTCCCATCAAATATTGTATGTCTTTACAAACACTCAAAATGTGTAAGGGCCCCGCGCACTAAGCAACCAAGCCGCGCGACCAGGTCGCTGAGGTCAACAAGAATAATCATGATATATGTAGCACCGCGCACTTGGCCGCCGGAGTCAGTCAGTCGCAGCGGCCACTGGGATCCCGGGCGGCGTGCAGGCGACCACAGGGCGGCCATACTTGCTCCGTGTTCATTTTTCACCACACGATTGAGAATTGACATTGAACAACGGACGTGGGCGCGCGGTACATCGCCGTGTTTTTTGGTTGTGACGACCACTGGCCAGGCTGCCAGGCTGACCAGGCTGACCAGGCTGCCAGGCTGCTGACCAGGCTGACCAGGTTGACCAGGCGGCTGACCAGGCTGCCCTAAAACGGAGGCCCTACAGCTCTAAACGATGTTACATTCTTTATGCTTGAAACTCCAGACATACAACTCATTGCAAAAGATAACACTCGATTGTCCATGGATTATTGCAACGAAAAGTAGCAAAATTAGTGACCAATTATGAAGAGGACAGTTCGCGTACAGCTATAATGGGAAAAGTTTTCATTGTAAAGATTGGTGCTAAAGTAATGCTTCGAAGAAATATAGGTGCAGCACTCGGCCTGGTCAATGGCGCCATTGGTGCAGTTCTATCTGTGAAACACAATTTAATCGCCAACGAAATTGAGAGTATATCAACATCTATTGTAACGTTGATAGTAAGAAATACTTTGAGGTTAGCCTAACAAAAATCACCACAAGATTCATGATAATGGAATGAACGTCCATACACTGCGCACAATTCCCGAGTATCAGCGCTGACGGAATCACCATACACAAAAGTCAAAGTCTGAGCTTCCCAACCACCCTAAGTGACATAGGCACATCAATTTTACTTGTGCCCAGGCATATGTAGCACTATCCATAGCCAAAAGCTTCGAATGCATACATCTCATTGACACCAATCCTGTATCCATTAAAGCGCAGCAGTCAGCTATATTACAATATAATCGATTATGAAGTCTGTATAGACCAGATCTTGGCATATGGAATGGGGGAAAAAGTGGATAGACTAAAACACAAGCCCGTGTTTGGACACGATCCAGGCATGCTGACAAAATACAAGACACGGCAACAATCCAGCTTAACAAGAAATCAAACGCTACAAGACTTCTACACGGATTTCCAAATATTGACGGTGTGTCATGCTACGTGAATGCCACACTACGAAGCCTTTTGCATATTTCGTCCATCAGGAAAGCTGTACACACAGTCTACAACAAAATACGCTCACGGTTTAACACTACCGAGTACCAATAAAGAGACAAACGTCAGACGTTAGCAATTCGAAAACAAGGAGGGGAAAAGTTCGTAGATCAGGAATTTTTGGATTTTGTAATTTGTAATTTTTTTTTTTTTTTGGATTTTGGAATTTGGAATTTTTTAGATCAGGAATTTCAGGACGCCAGCGAATTTTTGCTACAATTTCTGCTAGAATCCATGAAGTTTCAGCAAATCGAAGTAGTGATATCATACCAAAAATGGCTATCACCAAGTTGCTACAATAGTTGCCAAGCTAATTCCACCGACTATTATTCTGACGTTAAATGAAAAAGACCATTGCTACGGGTTGTAGCAATGGTCAGGTTTTTCATTTAACCTTTAATAATAATAATATAATAATATAGGTTCGTTGCAATCGCAACCGGAAGGACAAGGACCTGGTGGTCAATGACTGCCATCCGATGTTAAAACTTTAAAAAAATTATAGATTAAAAAAAAAACAGTTTAAAAGTTTAAAACGAAGATGACGGCTCGGCTGCAGAGGTAGGAGGAATGGTTGATGCTATTGGATTGGGGTCACAAATGCCTTACCACCAACGTTAGACCTACCAATGGTCCCCGATGGCATCGCCAAACGTGATAGACAAGTGGGGGAGAGGGGGAGGAGGATCCAGGTATTATGTCAACGTTTCTGTAAAAAGTAATAAAATAATGTATCGTAGTTTAAAGCTTGGCCAAAACCAATTGTCAATCGTAATAAAGATAATATAAAATAATAATAATAATAATAAAATTTCTAGCAATGATTGCAAAGGTAACCTAGTGTCTCCTAATATCTAGTCTGATCAATAAATATTTCCCGAACGATATATTTAACATTAAAATGATTTCTTTAAAAAAAAATTATTTAAAAATTTTAAGAATAAAGAATAAAAAGAAATTTCTATTTGCGTTGCGCATAAGCAAAAAGGAACCTGGAAGGGCATGTCACTAATACCAATCGAAAACATAAAAAAATTATTCACAAAATTATGCTTCCTCAAATGCAATTTCAAATAAAAAATGGAGAATTCCATTTTAACTAAAATCTTTAATGAGATAATTTTCAGACAGACATTCTTTAAACCTTTGATCTAGTAGTCGGTGGGATTAGCTTGGCAACTAATGTAGCAACTTGGTGGCAGCCGTATTTGTTCTGATATCACTACTTTCATTGGCTGAAACTGGGCGGGTTCTTTCACCTGTGTGGGTTTTGTGTCAGATAATAATCTACATATATAATACGGAACAGGCGGTCAAGTCACCGGCCACACGCCATTCCGTCGTACAATCAAGTACCCCACCCTGTAATACCATCTGTTGACGGGATTCGCCTTCAAATTCGGGTTGGGAAACTTTTCCAACGTCTTCGAACAGATGATGCCACTTACCAAACCTGTCATGTCGCCGTCTATTGACGGCCTTGGACTACAAGTTCGGGTTATAACATTTTTTCCAAAGTCTTCGAAGAGATGGCGCCACTTACCAGACCTGCCGCACCGTCTTTGAGTTCGTTTCTTGGTATTGTTGTGGTACCAAAGCGGCCAACAAAGTTTTAGTCGCGTGGACTGTGCCATTGTCGGCGTCTGAGCAAAAAAAAAAAAAAAAAAAACAACCCGTGCCTACTAAATCACACAACTTTAAACCAAACGACGATTGGTTCTTAATCTCGAGGTCCAACCGAAATTGGCAGCCTGATATGATGGAAAGGCGCATTTATTTCCCAAATGTTCACTTCCAGTAAGGAGATGAATTGTTTTCAAGTGGGCGGAAACGATCGTTGCTTGCAACAATGTCGCCATGCACGGTATCGAGGTGAATTGTTTCAAAGGATTAACTTAAACATAGGGTTACTTGCTTACTGAATGCTGGTTTTCTCAATGATACGGATTTTTTTTAGCCTTCAGTCAAACACACGCCAGAGACTTTTCAGGGGCTGCACCATAGGGAGAATGACGTTTTCGGGGAGGGGGAGGCGGGCAAGCGTGTATGGGGGAAGGGGCAGGAGTGTGGGGATTGGGGATTAAAGTAATTGTGGGGGAGAGGGCATATGTGGTAGCCATTTACATGTTCGGTCTTCGGTTTGATAAATTTAAAACCAAAGACCAAACACCTGGAGGGAGGAGGGGGGGGGGGACGGTGCGCAGCATGCGCACGGGCACAACTGGTAAACACAATATTGTTGCTACAATTGATGCACCACTTATTGTTTTTGTTCGTATAGTTGATACTTAGGTGGGTGACCGCCTGGGAATCTGGGTGCTACAGACATAGGACCTTAGGGCTTCGGGCAGATGACTAGGAGTGGTTAACACTCGTTAAACCCCTTGAAACCCTTTGTATTTTACTTACCTAGACACACGCTAAGTGTCGCCGCCAAGTAACAGTAGATCATCCCCTTGTAGACATCTGATTGTTAAAAAATTGATTGTTAATGTAATTGTTGTTGATGTAACGTGGCTACAGCAAGTCGCAGGAGATGGGCTGCCGGTTGCCAGTGCAAGGACTCTCAGTCCATGGAGCTGGTGCCCGGGGCTGCAATGTGTCTTTCGTCCTGCTGCTTCGGACTGTGAGGTATTTTGCGATGCCTCCTACGATGCCAGTAGACAGGTTGGGGGCCTGGCAGTTGTTGTCCCGTCGTTGAAGGTGGTGGTGCGACGGCGAGTGGCAGCAGTGACGTCAAGTATGCTCTGTGAGCTACTTGCTATCTCTGTGGCGCTTGATGTCGCTGGCGAATTACAATTGCCGTCCCTGACTCTCAACACAGATTCTCTGGCAGGCTTCAGGCTTCTACAGAGGGCGTGTGAGGAGCTCAAGGTGCAGGATCCTTTGGTTTACACCATTCTTTGGAAGTTCTGGGCCATTTCGAGGCATAGCTGTGTGGGGTTCAGGTGGGTTAAGGGGCACAGCGGCAATGCAGGGAATGAGCAGGCGGATGGCCTTGCGCGAGAGGCGTTGGTGGAAGAATGCCAGTCTGTTGTCCCTGTTCTGTCAGCGCGGATGCGTAGGCCTCTAGTGCGAATTTGGGCCACAATGTTGTGGCAGCGGGATTGGGAAGGAGCGGGAGAGGCGCGTAACTTTTACAAGCTGCATCCGGAATGTGGGGCTAAATCGTGCATTGACAGATTGACGTTTGCAGAAGCCAGAGTAGTGACCAGGCTTCGGGTGGGCCATACGCTTCTGCGTTCGCACATGTTCCGGTTCGGGTGGGCGAGTACGCCAGCATACCCGCGGTGCGGTGTAGACGAGACTCCGGAGCATGTCCTTTGGCACTGCGGGAGGTATGCGACAGCTCGGATATTGTTGGCCCCTTGGATGCTGAAAGGAGTCACCAATGCAGAACTGCTGTCTTCGAAGAATGATCGCCAATCATATGTAAGGCTGAAGCTTGTTGCGAAATTTTGTCGTGTGGCAGGGGTGGGTGTGTAGTTCAATGTTAGTCTCCTGTTCTCTCACCATGCTCTGGCTGTCTCTTCCACCCCGGAGAGTGGGTAGAGCGTGAGCAGAGAAGTGGAAGCGAGGTGAAGATGTGCCGTGCCAAGCCCGCTGGAACTTTCCCTAAATGGGAGAGAGAAGGCGGGTGAGGAGTGACTTGTGCGCAGCGGAGAGCATTGGCGGCAGTTTGAGTGGTTTTTGTAGAGCAGCTTAGTGAGAGTTGTGAGGCTCACCGTGATGTGTTCTGTGTGTGTTGCCCACCGGAACTTTCCCTTGATGGGAGAGAGAAGGTGGGCGGGAGAAGAGGTGAGCAGCTGGATCTTGGTGTGGCATTAGTGCGGCGGTTATTAGTGTGAGGCATTCTCTGTATTCTTGGTATTCTGTGTTTGGTGTTTTGCATTTAGTGTTTTGTACTAAGCAGGGCGTACGGCTCCTGGCCAGGGCTCTCAATAAATATATATGTGTTAATGATAAAAAGGCGGCCACACTAGCAGACATGTGTCTGTTAACTGTAAGCAGGAGCGCATTATATACACGTCCTTTAGGCTACCCCTGCTGTAAGCAACTAAAAACATATTTTAGCATGTTGAGGATAAATCCCAATGCGACAGAAATCTTTCAAATTGTGGTAAATGTAAGGGAAAGGTGCAGTGATAAAAAAAAATGAAAGTTAAAGGCTGAGTGTCCACCATTCATAGAGAGACAGATGCGTCAATAACGTTGTTTTTATCTAGACACACGCTAGTGTGTCGCCGCAAAATAACAGTACACATCCCATTGTAGACATCCGATTGTTAAAAAATTGATTGTTAATGATAAATAGGCGGCCTCACTAGCAGACATATGTCTGTTAACTGTAAGCAACTAAAAGCACATTTTGGCATGTTGAGGATAAATCCCAATGCGACAGAAATATTTCAAATTGTGGTGTGTGCAAAAATGAGATTGAAGGAAGCATCTTAAACAGACGGTGTAACCTTATGTACGTTCACAGTCCTATGAAAGTTGTGATATCCACCCAAAACCAAAACTGGCAGAAAAACCCGCCAAGTTTCCAAAAACGATTGGCCTTTGAAGGTAGTGATATCATTTCACCAGGGAAAGGCCGCCAAGGTTAATCTTATTAGCTAAGTTATTCGCACATACTAATAATTCGAAAGTTAAATGAAAACTTGAAGATTGCTACCTTCAAAGGCCGACCGTTTTTCTACCAGTTTTGGTTTTGGGTGGATGTTACTGACTAGCTAGCAAGTAGCTTGCTGGTAACTAGTATCGCTGGTCCCATGTTAAATCCCATAGACTCATTGCTCATGGCTAGCGAACAATTGGGAAGGCCTACACAGCTGAAAGTTTACACGCGAATGCGTGGTGATCTGGACATTGTCCTTTTGTTGGTTTGGGGCTTGTAGATGTCAGGATAAATGCGTGGGAGGGGTTTGAAATTAGGAACCACGAAATTAAAATTTCGTTAAATTTCTTTAAATTTCGTGTTGCAAACAAAGATTTCAAGCAACAATGGCTTATGACAATGAACCCTGGTCCTTAGATTTATTGTAACAGCCTGGACGAACTAAAAGTTGAACTGTACAGGGTAAAGGGTTTAACGAGCGTTAACCACTCCTGGTCATCCGCCCGAAACCCTAAGGCCCTATAACGAACTGTAACGAGGTACAAAATAATCAGTCATTTACGTAAAGGATAATGACCGAAAACCGCGGGCATTCCTAAACAATGCCCGAGGGCGCGCAGCGTCCCGAGGGCCATTGTTTAGGAATGCACAAGGTTTTCGGTCATTATCCGACTTAATGCCCATTACGGCGAAGAGCTCGTTCCCATTGTCGGCTATTGTTGGCAGACGTTCTATGCTTTGAAAGAACGTGGTATTGTTACGTTCTTGAAATAACGGGCCATTGTTTTGCATTATTGGTAAAGATTCGAAAATAGTTGAACGTGTTGCGGGAAACTAAAATTCTTGGTAGGCTACTGATGATCAAAATGCTTTATCGTATTCCGTGTTTGTGCTTTTTGATATGCATGTTTGTGCGTTGCGTAGTAAAAATGAGGACAGAACTTTAACACAAAGACAACAATCTTTTGGCAGGTCAAATGAAAATGGACGAGAATACCTTGAATACATATTAAACGTTTCAAAAATAAATCAACGTGGGTTAAAACATATAAAAGGAAAGAAGAAAACAAGCCAAACAGCTATGTGATCTAGGGACGAATTGGGTTGCTAGTTTGAATCCTGGTCATGCCATTCCAAAGGTGGCTTACTGTACTACGTTAATTCTAGTGTATTATTTTTACTGTTTGGCTTGTTTTCCTCTTTCCTTCATGTAATTTACAGGAATTTGTGCTTATTTATTTAAAACGTATAAAAGTGCAACCAAAGAGAGTCAAAGCATTTGCTCTTCCCGACAATCCTTCTCGTTGTCCTGGCAACGTGCACAGACTGTATCAAAATTATTGGCCCGAACATGCAAATACTAAGGTTGTGTATTTTTGCCCCAAAAGAAATACAGTAATAACATTTTGTATTACAACCGCCCCGTGGGTAAAAATGTTCCGGGCAACATCGTCAAAAATGTTGCAACAGATGCCAATTGCTAAGTTGGATGGCTACTTAAGCAATCACAACATTCGTGTCAGCAACAACTTTGTATCGACCCAACATGGAAGAGCAGCTCATTGTGCAAACAACTTTCCACCGTAACTTGAAATCCTTACAACAGTACAAAAAAGGAGCCGTGGTATGCAAGCAAATATCATCGGTATTTTGAACGTAGTAGCAAATGTATCAGGCCGGAGTGTTACAAATGAAAACCCGGTCAAACATTTGGTTATTAAAAACTGTAACCATTTTAAAATCATTACGTAATCTTTTGTAAATGTAACGGCGTTGTAATGTAGTGCTTTGCTACTTCAAACGTGTTTTTTGTTTTGTATTGTTAAAATAAGCTGTTTTTCAAACCCCGGGCATTCCCTAGGGAATGCCCGCACTTTTCCCGCCTTCAGATGAAAGTGCGGGCTTTCCCGGCAACAATGGGTTTTTACATTGTTGCGTATTGTTTCAGCTGGGCTTTCCTTCGCCGAAAAGGGCATTAAGTTGTTAAGAGATTGCGTGAGAATAGAGATGCACGTTAGATGATGGTTATCCGTAACAATATGTACTCCATGCGCTTTGCGGTCTGATGTCTTAGTAACAATAAACTTCAGGGATTTGTGCATGACAAAATGTGAACAAAGAAAGCTTGTGAACAATGCGAGCATCCACGAGTAAAAGGAGTTTTTGCTAATAACCAAAAAAATAAACTGCTTCGCCTTTTCAAAGGATTTCAGCGAGCGTTAACCGCACTCGGTCATCTGCCCGACGAAGCCCTAAGGCCCTATTCTGCTTCGCCTTCTGCTATTTTAGTAACAATGACCTTCGGGGGCTTCTGCAGGACTAAATGTGAACGAATTAAGCAAACGAAACAATTTCTCAATTTTGCTGATGTAATAGCTAATTATTTATAGACATTAAATTCCTTTAAAAAAAGGTAGAGTGGAATATAAGAGAGTGCGCTGATTTTTTGTATGTTCACAGTCCTAAGTTACATGTGTGTATCAATTGCAAGCAACTCAAAGCGGATATAATCATGTCGAGAATAAATCCTAATGCTGCCGAAATCTTGAAAAAGTAAGGGGAAGGTGATGGAATAAACAAAACAACTAAAGGGCTAACAATCAGCGATTTGCTTCGCTCACTCAATCAGCGAACAGTGTCTGCAAACATGAAGAAACTTAAGCATGTGAAGAATGGTCGTACAATAAACTAAGCCGTGTCAATTTGGCTAATCTAACGGCTAATTAGCAATGGTAAATTTGAAAAGTATCAATGTGAAAATTTATAGAAATAAAATTCCGCCAGAAAAAAGGTACAAATGAAGATAAGACTGTGTAACCTTTTGTATGTTCACAGTCCTATGAAAGATATGATATCCACCCAAAACCAAAATTGGTGTAAAAAAGCCGGCAAGTTTCAAAAAAGGATTGGCCTTTGAAGGAGTGATATCATTAAACCAGGGAAAGGCCGCCAAGGTTAATCGCACCGAATAATACTTTGGACGTTAAATGGAAACTTGAAGATTGCTAACGAGGAGCAATCTTTTGTTTTCATTTAACTGTCGAACTATTAGGCGGTGCGATCAACTTGGTTAATAGGATTAACCTTGGCGGCCTTTCCCTGGTTGAATGATATCACTAGCTTCAAAGGCCGATCCTCTTTGGAAACTTGGCGCCTTTTTACACCATTTTTGGTTTTGGGCGGATGTTACTTACCAGCTAGTAACTAGCTAGTAACTTGCTAGTAACTAGTAACGCTGGCCCCATGTTAAATCCCATAGACGCATTGCTCATGGCTAGTGCAAAATTGAGAAGGCCTACGTTGCTGAACTTTTGCACACGAATGCATAGTGATTTGAGCATGGTCCTTTTGTAGGTTTGGTGGTTGTAGGGATCATGACAAGTGCGTGTGAGGGTTTTGAAATTCGCCGCCAGCGAATTTAAATTTCGTTTCTTTTCCAAGTTGCAACCAAAGATTTCAAGCAACAATGGCTTGAACAATCAACACTGGTCCTTAGATTTATTGTAAAAGCCTGGATGAATTAAAAACTGAACTGTAACGAAGGACAAAATAAGGAAACATTAAGGTTGCCGTGGATTGCGTAAGAATAAAGGAGATGAGGGTTAGATGAGAATTACGTTAGAAAAAAAAACAGATGAGGGTTACACAACAATACGAGCATCCACGACTTAACGGGTTTTTGTTAATAACCCAAAAATAAAATGCTTCGCGTTTTGCTGTTTTAGTAACAGCGACCTTCGGGGGTTTCAGCATGACTAAATGTCAACGAAATCTTGAAAAGTTAAGGGGAAGGTGCAGGGATAAACAAAATAACTGAAGGGGATGCGCTGATT
>JAHWFP010086909.1:49387-85765 GCA_023313725.1 Lithobius niger
CAAAAGTGTATATGTATCACCCCCCCCCCCCCCAACCTTCCCCCGATTGGGCATCACTGATGTGGACGCTAGGAAACGGCAAGTCCTTTCTGAAGTTAATGGGCCGGTATATACCCATTTTGCCGAATTTTAATCAGTGTCTTCTTTATTTTTGGCGAAACGGGAAACTACCCTATGGGCCAATTGGCAACTCCTGCTAGACTGACATTAGAGAGGCTGGGGGTTGCCGCTGCACCGAATGGTGGTACCGAATCCCCATTTTTTTTTTTACAAATATTGAAAATGAGTAAAAATAAAAGGACAGAATGGAAAGAAATTAATGCTGTAATGGTATAAAATAAAATTTTGGAAATAGACATAGGCCTATTCGCTGTAAATAATATAAAGAAAATTTGAAATAAGTCATCAGCGAAATTCATACGCTAGAATAACGTAGCACCTTCAAGTGGGGTGACCCAGATCGATCCAGTCCATCACCAGATCATTGCCATTCCACCTTTACCAATATGGCCACCTGTCCAAAGGCATAAAGATAATTCAGTGAACCCGTTATAAGATGACAACTGTGACCAGGACTCCATTCGACCGAACGTGTTCGGTCATAGCATGGAGCTATGTGTGATAGTAATAAGTCCATGGATGATGGTCATAGGCAATGGTAAGGGCATACAAACCGGTTTGCCGGTTCGAATCTGGGTCCAGTGTATGGTTTTTGCTGATGGCTTTTTCCCAATGTTCCTTTATATTGTTTGCAGCTATTGATGTATAATTTTTTAATCCTTTGTTGAGTCTTGTGAGTCTGTATTGATTTGTATTCCCTCACCATTGCCTATGACTGAGCACATTCGGTCGAATGGAGTCCCGATCACGGTTGTGAGCTTAAATAACGGATGTAGTGAGTTATCTTTATGCTAGTGGACAAGTTGGCATATTGGTAAAGTTGTAGCGCCGGTTCGAATCCAGGTCACGTCAGTTGAATGAAATGTAAGTGTATAAAGGTGGCTTACTGTACTTCGTTATTTTAGTGTATGCTTTTTGCTGAGGGCTTGTTTCCAATCTTCCTTTACATTCTCCTCCAAGTTTTAGCCTCCCAATAACCCTGAGTAAGGGCCACAGAACAGTGACATATCGACGAGTGGAAATGTTGGTATCATTGTTGCACATGTGTATATATTTTTTTGCATTAGTTTCTCAAACACTAGTGCGTTTAGTAACACCCGGAAGTTTGACACGCTCCCAGCCTAAGCCATGGTACCAGAAGGTGAGCGGGATAATTTTGTAATGCAATTCCAATCGGAAATTCCTAGGATTTTTTACAACCCACAATCGGCATGAGCACGAGACATCACAGGACCCTTTTCTTCCCGAAATAACAGGGGTGGCAGAGGTCACTCGAAGCCGGACCTCTGGCGCATGATATAGTCGTGCTAACCATCGGGCCACTATAGTCCATATAGTTTAGCAATACCAGCCAAAAACTAACATCGCTTGACAATGGTAGGTGGCTACTGCATACATAGAGAGAGTATGATAAACTTTTCTTGATATAGGGTGGCCCGTTGGTTAGACGACTGTTTCATTTACGGAGGTCCCAGGTCCAAGCTTGGCCTCAACCTACTCCATGCATTTTGGACCGGGCAGGTCCCTGGTAATATGCTCATGCTCATTGTTTAATTATTTGCCATGTCAAAGATTCTAGAAATTGTCTAGCAAAAGTGTCCCTTTCGTCCCGATATAAACTTAGCAGTTGAAATGGGTGTTATCCAAATACTTTTTTTTACCTTTGAGAAAAGGGCCGGGGGGGGGGGGGAAGTTCGTTGCTCACCACTCAAAACCCGAAGCCATTGTGACAACTGAAACTACATTGAATTACACCTACATGTAATTGTAATCAAACTTAAACCGATATAACGTGGTTTAGGTTATGGGATCTAAACCGCCATCTATCTGTCGACCAAGCTTGGTCTTGTTTCAAACAGGTTCTGGGCGGACACATCGAGCTGTGCTGTGCCCACCTCGAAATCGTGCTATGAGGAAAGGTTTCTTACCATACCCCATTGCAAAGCTCAGTCGTTTAAAACTCAGGTGCTGCAAGTTCCCTGAAATGACCAACACCTCAACACCTACAATGATGCATTCTGAAAGGATTCGGACTCCATTGAATCGGGCATACGTATCGAGAGATGACAGCCGTCGATGAGGGAAATCAGGCTTCGTTATTTAAACTTTATCGGAAATTAAATTCTAAAATAAGCATGCTGCCCCCAGTCCTTAATTAAGGCAATTCCTTCGTCTTTGCCTGCCAAGAAAAGGCACAGCTTTTCTGTGATACTTTTGCTTCGAACAATATTTGTGTGTGATGATGGAAATTTGATAATTCCTAATCGCTAGAATTCAGCTGACTCACGTTACTCCAACCCTGGTCTTTCACACTTTAAAAAAAAAAAACTCAAGAACAGTAGTGCTTATGGTCCGGACAGCTTCTCCACCTTCCCGTTCCGTGAAGTTGCGTGGGAGATTTGTTACACACTCTGTAAGCTCTTTCAGTGCTCATACACTGAAGGCAAATTTCCTCTGGAGTGGTGTTCGGCGAATATTATTCCGATTTTTAAGAAGGGCTCGTCTTCTGGCCCTCTTAATTACAGGCCAGTTGTCCTAACCTCTGTTGCGTGTAAAGTTAAGTCATGGCGTCTTTGATATGAGACGATATGATTACTTCTTCGAAAAGAGTGGTATCATCACCAGGACCAGTTTGGGTTACTCCCATCACGATCAACTACCCACCAATTGCTTTCTGTCCTCAATAGATTGACTTCTGCCTTGGACGTTGGGGTTCCATCTGACATTATCTAGTTCTACTTTAAAAAGGCCTCTGGGTTGGTTGTACATCGAAAACTGTTTCTGAAGATCGACAGTTGTGGTATCATTGGAAACGTCAGGGCTTGGCTAGCTGCCTTTTTGGCTAACCGCACCCACAAAGTGATTATTGAAAAATCTTCGTCTTCCTGTGTTCTAGTCCTTTGTGGGATTCCCCAGGGGTCTGCTTTGGGGCCACGTATTTTTCTGGTTTCCATCAACGTTCTTCCGTTTCCACCTGATGACTGCTATGGTTATAAATTTGCAGACGATTTAAAGATTGGTGCGGAGATTCTCTCCCCCTCTTGGTCCCTGCTCTGGAACCTCAGATTCTTCATGTCGTAGATTGGTCCCAGACCTGGCAACTGCCGCTTTCTGTTCATAAATGCTGCACCTTTCATGTTGGAAATCATAACTGTGGTAACCTTCATTTTCAGGACCAGTCACCACTTCGTTTCACCAATGAAATGTACGACCTTGGAGTCTGGTTTTCAGGCAACCTGAAACAATCCCTTCATTGCAGGAAATCTGTGCTGTAGCTTATTCTAGATCAGCCATTGTACATGGTTGGTTTATCTCTGGTGACATACCTACTAAGGTCTGGGCGTTTAAGGTCCTTGTGCGTCCTATCCTTGAATATGCCATTCCAGTTTGGCCCCTATACTTGACTTGTGACATTGATCATGTTGAGACAGCCCAGCACGCTTTTACAAAAACTATACCATGGTTCAGAAACCTAGGGTATGGTGAACGTCTGTGCAGAACTGGCCGGTAGTTGTTGGAGCTCCGCCGACTCTTGTTCGATCTTATCTTGGTCTTTAAGATTCTTAGGGGCCTTGTCAGGGTTAATTTCCCTTTGCTTTATTTGTACCTCGCTTGATGTGTACCCAGAGTCATGACTGGAAACTGGCTTTTTCCCATCACGTATTTTGACTGTCGTCTTAACTTCTTTTCAGTCGAAGTTATTCCAATCTGGAATAGCCTTAGCAAGGAGACTGCTGCGCCTCCCTCCCTTGCTGGTTTCACCGTCTTCTCCGTAAGGAACTCCTTGACAAGCATTTGAAGCGTCCCCTATGATTATTTACCTTTTTGATCACGTCTTCGTAACCTCAGATCAGTGTTAGTAAGCCTACCCCCCTTCTTTCACCCTTCCACGTCTGTAGTAAATTTGTTTTTATTATTATTATTATTATTATTATTATTATTATTATTACTATTTTAAATTACTATTTATTGATTCCTCAAGAACTGCGACAAATACTAAACAACAGTGAAATGCAGCGTAAAATCAAAAAGTGGTTAATACAATCACAATAAGCAGCCTTTAGGTAACAAATGATACATGAATAGGACACATATAAGATATTAAATGGATTAAATTAACTTAAATTAACTCTAAATGAAAATTTTAAATTGTTAAAATAGTGTATGTGAAATGTGAAATGTATGAAATGTGGAAAGTTTTATGTAAATAAAATGTATATCTTGTAAACTGCTTGCACACACAAGTCTGATACGGACTTCGTGCCGGTACTCGTATGTACTTATGTACCTGTACTTGATTAAAGCTATTATTATTATTATTATTAACACTAACACTTAACACTTAACACTTAACAATTAACACTTAACAAAGCCGTCAAGGCACTGTTTGGTAATAATACCACTGCTTCGACCAAAGAACTTTATAAAAAAAAAAAATAAATAAACTTTTTAGACTTCAACGACTTATATCGTCTTAACATCATTATTGGCAAATTTTTTTTTTTCTTTTTACTTTTTTTTTCTCTGTATATTGTTGTAAATAAGCGTATTTTACATTTATTTTGTATTGCTGACTCATACAAGTTGACAACAACTTCGAGTCAAGTGAGCAATAAAATTATTATTATTATTATTATTATTATTATTATTATTATTATTATTATGTCAGATGTAATAATATTATGTAATAATATGCGTCAGATGTAATAATGAAACGTATCGAATTTGAAAAAGATGCATTATATCTCAAACAAGCTTTGCAAAAAGCTTCGAGGATTGCAATTTTAATTGTAATTTATAATAAAGTTATTATTATTATTATATTATTATTATATGTTACTTGTATGTTATATATATTTATATGTTATTTATGTGTAATATGTTATTTATTGTGTTAAATTGTAAGTGTTTTGTTTTTTTTTGCTGCTCACACAAGTTCCTTGGAACTTCGAGTACATTCAAGCAATAAAATATCATTATTATTATTATTATTATTATTATATATTAATAATTTTAAAACACAGAGATTTAAAATACCAAAATGGAATAACACATACGGACAAAGAAATAAGGCTTATTATGTACCTTTCATTTTCAATAATTTACCAAAACATATGTTATTGTTTGAAAACCTTGAAGTACTTAAAAGAAATTTAAAAGACATGTTAAGTAGCATTTAATTAACTAACAAACTGAATTTAAAAGTGTTGTAACTAACAATAAATACAAGTCACACAATTTCCATATGTATTTCCATATTTATGTCCTAATTTATAATGTATATAGTTAAGATTGTAAACTAATATATATATATATATTGTAGACTCACACAAGTTTTTAAGTAAACTTCGAGTCATTTCTGCAATAAATTCATTATTATTATTATTATTATTATTATTATTATTATAACTAAGCAGTTTATTCGGTCCTTTTAGAATGCTTACATATGACCTTTCTTATGTATGACTTTTCCTTATACCTTGTTAATCAAGTGTATGCTAAACTGGAACCACATACTGGCCCTGACTTGTTAACAGGTGACTTTTTGGCTGAAAGTACAAACAACTACTTCACCTGTATACTTAGATATCCTTTTCAATAAAATTATTGAAAAGATTCTCCCCTAGTTGGAAAAAGTGCACATTTTTCCTCATTTTTAAGAACGGCGACCACAAAACTCCCGCTGATTATAGATCCATCAGTCTTAAGCTACTTCCATTGTGTCTAAATTGTTTGAGCATATAATTGTTAACCAACATATTTATACTTTTCTGGATACCTAAGCCCGCCACGATCCTGAGCAACATGGGTTTAGTAGACAAAGCCACTCGAAGGTCACCAATCTGATTCCATTCTACCAAGATATTTTTTACGCTATTGATAATGGTTCCCCAGTTGATATTATTTATTATGATTTAGAAAAACCATTCGATAAGGTGGATCATAGATTGTTGAGTCTCAAACTAGAACCTGTCGGTATTGTTGGTCCAATCAAGCTTTGGATTTTAGAATGGCTAACTGCTAGGACTGCAGCTGTCATATAGGAACATTGTTTTTCTTACTGGAGCCCCCATGATTAGTGGGCTCACTCAGGGCTCTATTCTCGAACCTATGCTCTTTTCGATTTACAGTGAAGGTTTTTGTCATAACGAGGCCATTAACAGTAGCTAATTTGCTGATAACTCCAAAACGGCAGCCATACGCCCAAGTTGGGACTCGATTTCCCTCATGTAGGATTCAATAAATGAAACACTAACTTGGAGTTTCCATGTGGAGGATCCCCATCATTGCCGGAAAACTGTGTATGTTGCATTTGGGATACTGTAATCCTTACTCATCTTATATTTTCGATAATTTGTATGTAAAAGAGGACACTTGTAAGCATGATCTGGGCATTATTGTCGATAAAGTCACCTTCTCGCAACACGTTAGAAGTATTGTTAAAAAAAAGCTAACAAGCTGTTGTATCTACTCAATCACACAATTAGTAGTCGTGAGTGAAAGGTATTAGAAAACAAAAACGGACTTGTTTGATGTTTAAGGTAAGGTTTAACTGATCCGAAGTCAAAACAGCAAAGGAAACAACTAAACTTTCCTATGAGTTTTCAGATACTGCAGTGTTGCAGCTGTACTGTTTAGTCAACGTGAAAAGTTACTGCTGTATTCAAGTGTTTTTACCATTTTTACTTTTGCACACGATACATCAACTATTGATTGGTGCATTCTACTTGGCTAAACGACGTCGCTGGAAAATGTTAAAAAAACTAATCATCTTAATAGGCTTAACACAGATCTACAGGTAATTCAGGGTTCCTGCGAGTCGTTGAAAACCTGGAAATGTCCTGGAAAGTAATAATGAAATTCAATGCCTGGAAAAGTGCTTGAAAATCTTGAAAGATGATATATGTATCATCAGTAGGATTATGAACGGAAAGTAGATGACGTGACTGAAGAACACTGAAAAATTTAGCCAAGAAAGTAGTCGAGTGTGTAACTTTACAATATATTTTTCCTTTGTTTGGCCATGAAAAGTTTTTTAATTTGGCTTTAATTGTATTTACGTGTGTAATGGTTGGATACAGCAGTAAAGTTTCACATGGACTAAACAATACAGCAACACTGCAGTATCTGAAGCCACACAGTAAAGTTTATTTGTGTTCCTTTGGTGTTTTGACTTCGGATCAGTTAAAACTTACCTTAAGCATCAAATGTTTGGATTTTCTAATTCGTGCCACTTTGGCGTATACCATGCAGTTTAGATTAGCTCGTTTTAATGTTTTGTATCTTTATCAATTACGGTTTGCACAAACCAATAAGGAAACAGACCCTTTAATCTTCAGTCTAAGTCTTGCAGCTGGCGTTTGCAGATTGGCATTGTTGCATAAAAGTTTAAAACAACGTAAAACAATCAATCTGGTCGTTTAGAGCTCCTAACCCCCTGAACTACTTGACCAATTAGAAAGGGCCTTTTGGGAAGGGCACATCTACAGAGCAATACCTGTAAAATGAGCTAAGAACCAACTTTATCCGACAAATAGTTTGATCTGTAGAAAGCCTAGTAGAAATTTATCGTGCCAATAACTAGAACAAGCCAAATGTGAAAATCACGATTCCAGCTCTAGACCAGATCTCCGATATGACAAATCGGAAATTAATAAAAGTTCGGACACACGTTCGCATGTTGGCCTTTACTAAGGGACCGTTCATTATTTATGAACCGGCGCGGTGGGCCGGCGAAAATGAGGGGGGGGGGGGGCTTTTTTAAAAAAATTTTTATAAAAAGGGGGGGGGGGGCTAAAAAATTTTTTGAAGCTGCTATCAGGAGGAGGTCAAGAAAAAATGCGAGAGAGTAAATGCACAGCAAGTTATAGAATGTTAATGCAATAAATTTATTTAGCTCAGCACACTCCACAAGTTATTAAAGTATGCTTAGTACATTTCGTACACTCATTTCATGATTATAGTGAGGACAACAATCTGCCAGCCCACCCTCGTTGATAAATAATGAACGGTCCCTAATCCTCAAATATTACCGACTCTGAAAGCGGTGTATCTTTCTGGGAGCCGATCTGCTTCAAGGATAAAGAAATCGATCGAGAATATACAAAGAACAATAATTAAGCGTGTTGGGGGGGGGGGGGCACCAGCAGTGCCGCAGTTAGCCTTTTTCAAAGTAGGGTGCAAGGGTAACATTTAGGGTCTCAAAAACTAAAACAATTTGGGTTCATAGACCATGGTAGTGGTCTATTTTACAGTAGTTTTATGTGAAAAAAAAAATTGGGCTCTCTGTTTTAAATTTTGGGCCCCTTGCCTCCTGGGCCCGAGTGCCTTGCACCCCTTAATAGCGGCGCTGCCCACCAGAGTTATAGTCGGCGATTAGAACTGCATGGTCTGCCCTCTCGTAATTGGCGCCACCAAAGAGGAGGCCTCCTTCTTATGTTCAAAATTATAAGGGGAATTGATATTAATGTATCTAACACTTTGTTTTAACACTTTGCTACTCGAGGGTCAGTGTGCGCGTTAAAGGTCCCTTATTTATGGTTAAATACCTCTAAAAACTCCTTTGCCAATAGATATGTTAACTTGTGGAACTCTCTTCCTGACTATGTGTCCTGTGCCCTCTATACCAATGTTTTCAAAAACAGGAGCACATCTCTGATTATGTTCCTTTGCAGGAACTGTTCTTTTGTACTGTTTTAAGTTTTTTTTCACTCTGACCACTATTGCTCGTTGTTCATTATTTTATATCAATAATTTATTATTTTTTCCCGATTCGTGTTTGTTTGGTTTATTGAAAAAAAAAGTTTCATATTCTAAAGTTTGCCGCATTCCCCTCGAGGAAACTAGCAACATGAATGTTATTAAATTTTGGATTAAATTAAATTAAATTGAAAACTAGTTACATTTTGTCCGCCAGTTTTTTCCTGGCTGTGACTGTCGCGCTGACTGTGTGACGTGCAGTGAAGCCTAATGCGGAACAAGGGGCATCGTTTCACGAAAGCACAAAATGACCTCTCGTATCAGATGAGTCAGAAGGTGGGGGGGAGGGGGGATAACAGGGGTGAAAAAAACAAGAAGGAAGCTAAAAATTTTTCGATACCCATAAGCGAGGGTATCATCTCTTAACTCATTACGCAACGCACACAGGCCAGATAAGACTGATGATGTATCTATATTACTTTTGGCTGCAAGAAAACTTAAAAAAAAATATATATATATATATATATATATATTTATTTTTATAAAACATTACAAAATAATTATTGGGCCTTGTTTGTATTGTGATCCCCGACCCCTACCCACCCCCAATTCCTACGGCTAATTGCGGTCGTAAATACGCATAATTTTTTTTTTTTTCACTTTCCTGCGACCAAGAATTTAGCTGCGACCGAAACTAAATTCCCTGGAATGCTGGAACCATGCCATATATATTATATATATTAACCATATATATTATATATTATATAATATAATATATCTAACTCTATGTTCCGCCCTACCGCCTTTCCCTCTCGCTCTATACTATGCTTCCGGTTTGTATCACTGATAGTTAGCAAAACTGACAACTTGATTCTTTTGTTACAACTGGATCTGGTATAAAACCAACCAAATATTAATTTAGCTGAATTACCAAAATTCGTACATTCAAACTAGTGACTGTTTGTTAGGAAAAAGCTAATTAGTTTTATCATGACTAAAAATATACTATTGAATCTTGAACATCTCTAACTAATTATGACAATGCCTTTCGAACCTGAAACCCATCGCATGGCTGTCAGCGTCTGGTTGATAACCAGCGCTCGTCTTTGTTGTGTTATAATTCCCACCCTGCAACTTGCAAAGTGAACTAACTGATTTTCAAAGGTAACGATGTCAAGTACAATTGTTCTATAAGAAATGTGACGGAAAGAACGTAGCCTTTTGTTTTGTATTGTTACTGCTGTGATGCATGCAGTGAATGATGTTCTGGCGCGAGAAACCTCGCGTTACTACGCGCCTAACACTAGCGAATTCAGTATGCTGAACCACGGCTGCACTCGGAGCAAAAAAACAACCTCAAAGGCACCACATGGAGTCGCACACACACAGTGTTCTTAAAACAGCACGATCCTTCTTTCTGTTGGTCTGTTCTTCATACCGGTTCCCGGTGCACGTCTGCTTGCACTGCAACCGATCCAGCCCATTTCGAGGCCACTCTTGGCCCCTGCGGATAACATAGAATACAAACAAGTACAAAGTAAAACAGTGCTTTAGTTCTCTTGGCAGCTCCTATTGGGCAATAGCATAACACCATAGATAGAAACTTAACTAGATATACCTTCTCACTTCTTCCTGTCCTACGTGGATTTCTAGCGGTAGTTGCGGCTGCTAATACCTCTGCTAATACTTTGCCTTCTGCTGCTTCGAAGGTTAAAGCATTAGCAGAGGTATTAGTAGCCGCAGGTACCGGTAGTAGAGCTCCAAATATGACGGGAAGAAGTGAGACTGTATATCTAGTAGTGTTGCACGGTATTAAGTTTTTGCAGGACGGTACGGTACGGTTCTGAAAACGGCGGTCTACGGTGATTTAGGAAATAATTTTGCGTATTATCCACTTGAGCACAAAAGTATCAAATATGGCTCTTTGCGTTTAATTTTTTTTACTAATAGCGGGACGTCGCTTTTTTTCTTGATTGGACGTTATTATGGCATCGACAACACAAACACGCTGGGACACGCTTGTTACTGAAGAGCTGCCCCCCCCCCCCCCCCACACACACACCACACCCCCTTCCGAAATGTGATGTGGGCACTTCATCTGCCTAGCAGTGAGATCAGATTTCACTCCACCGTGCAAATTTCACACCTCCGTATCGGCGCTTATTTGTGCGAATTTAGTTAAAAGAATTGCTGCCATCAAAAAGAGAGTAAAGCTGGTTCGTGAATGGTCGTCAGCATCACGGTAATACCGCTGCTACGGTAATACCGTGGTACTAAAAAAGGAAAGATACTGATACTGTAATTTTTTTTTACCGTCAAAACCGTGAGTACCAATTTACCGTGCAACACTAATATCTAGTTAACTTTCTAATCTATGATAATACCTATTGGGTTTGGGCCCCTAGTGTGCCGTCCGAACCCACTGAATACAGTAACTCCCCCTTCTCCCATTTCAATTGATGTAGGAATTCTGTCGATATATGATGGATAACTAAAATATTTGGACGTTTGTGATACTCCAGAGAGGAAAAAACTATTAGAGAAAAAAATTTACCTGCCCTCTTTTAGGCTTTACAGGCACACTACTGGTGCATCACATTCGATACCTCCCTTGAAACTGGGTAATACTATCACTCTGGATGGCGCTGAAAAGCAGAAATAATTAATACTATTTTTGTGTCAAACACTATCAGCGACAATAGATGAATTCCATCCAGTTATCCAATTTCAGAGAGTTGTAACCAGCACCTTAATGAGGTTGTATTCTCAGTTAATTCACACTATCTTCAGTACAAAAGCTAAAACCTAGCCATGCAGTGGGGCCTGATGTCTACTCTGCCTACTATTATAAACAGATTAGTAGACACATAGCTTTGCCATTAACTCTGATCTTCAACCTCTCGTTTGAGACGTGCTCCCTACCGAAAATTAGGGATAGCCCGATATCGGTATCTGTATTATCTGTATTTATCGTTATTTTTGACGTATCGGTATTGGACCACTGTAAGGCTTCCGATACAGATATTCGTTATGCCAAGAAATGCAACATTTTCCCCTGCAAAATTGACACCAAGCACGACAAAAGCAATAACCAAGTGAGAAAAGAAAGCCATTAGGTCAGTTTGTAATGAAAATGTAGCACCCGATGGTTCCAATGCTCGAAGTTTTACAACGACCAACTTAAAATCTAACTGAGAAGATGAATGTACTCACTGAAGCCATAAGTAGAAATAAGTATAAAAATGCTGTTATTGCTGTGCAGAACATTTTGGATTATCTCAACAGTTGGAAGCCATGCAAAACCTGCAACTGAAGTTGCATTTGTACGGAATTTAAATTTTTAGTCGTGATTTATTATTATTATCGGCATCGGATCGGATCGGTTTACCCTTCATCGGTATCGGATCGGTAAAAAGTCATAAGGGCCGATCACTACCGAAAATGTGGCTTACTGCAAACATCACACCAATATTTAAAAGGGTGATCCTTCAGACCCAGTAAATTACAGGCCGATTGTGCTTACTTCTGTCCCTTGTAAATTGATGTAGTCTATCATAAAAACTGTTTTGGTGGATTTTCTCCTTGCATCAAGCATGATCTTGGATGATCAGTTCGGCTTCCTCCCTCGTATGTAGGCTACCTACCAGCTGTTCTCGTTCCTGGACATTTTATCTTCAAACTTGGACATCAGAGCAGCGAGTGATGTTTATTTCATAAATAACTTCATGAAGGCTTTCGAATCTGTCGTACATTCGAAATTACTGTTTAAATTAGAGAGTATCAGCATTGTTGGAAAGGTTTGAATGTGGCTCGAGTCCTTCCTACGGGGTAGGACTCAGTGTGTTTCAATCAACGGCTCGGTGTCTCCCTCTTCTTTAATCCAGAGTGGAGTTCCTCATGGTTCAGTACTGGGCCCGCTGCTTTTTGTTGTTTTTGTCAATGATTTACAGTGCCGCGAGGGTGCCACTTTCCAATATAAATTCGCTGACGATCTAAAGGTGGGTGCCCTCATTAATGACCTTATATCATCATCTTTTACTACGTTTGATCTTAAATATATCTTCGATTGGACAGGGACTGGCAGTTGTAACTTGCTGTCCCGAAATGTCTGGCAGTTTTTTTGGGGGGAATCGCCAAATTCAGATGTTTATTCTGTCAACGATCTTGGTGTCTGCCTTACTGCTGGCCTGAAGAGTACAAAACACTGTGACCATATTGTTGCCGGGGCTTTCCGACGTTTGGCCATTGTAAATCGACGTTTTATGTCTGGCAATTGAGCCTTAAAGTTTGGGTTTTTAAAGTGTTTGTTCGTCCATTGCTTGAATCTGCAAGCCAGGTGTGGTCGCCATCTCTCTTGGGGGACATCGACAAGATCGAGCGGGTCCAGCGGTGTTTTACAATGGGCATTGTCGGTTTAAAGAACTTTATGGAAAGACTTGTGGTGACAAACCTTGAGTCGCTGGACACAAACTTAAAATTTTGTGACGAGCAAAGGCATCTTCATTCATTCGCTTAATTCCACTTTTGTGTTTTTATTAAAAAGCACACATAGCCATTGTAGCTCAGAATTCACTTCATAAAATAAGTTGATGTTAGGTTCCGTACAATTTTCATGAGGTCTGGCATTTATAAATCGTAGCTCAACAAGAGTCTGGTGAGAAATTTTCATGGACACACCCTTGGCAGTTAGTAAAGAGGTCCAAGCAAAAAGATCGCTGTTTGTTTGTTTTAGTTAGAGGTGTGCTGTGTAACGATAAATTGTGAGCAATTTAATTTATTACCATATTTTTTTTGTTATTTATTTTATTTTTTTCTTATTTCCATTTTTGGTTTTTTCTTTCCTGCAGGCAATGACACCATTCAAGGATTTCCTCAAATTATTAGTTTCCAGTTTGATATTGTTTATCCTAGTCCTTGCTTTTGCACCAGGATTATTAGACATTGAACCGGCTTATGTTAGGTAAGTGTCAAACAACAGTTTGTTGATTCATCTACACAGTGCGATGACTGTGTGTGCATCATATGACCGGATTAGCAGACGACCAGACTTTCGCTGTTCTCGTTTGTCAATGGCTAACTCATTATTACGTCACGGCACAGAGCCTTCATGCATTGTCTACAGGAGAGTGTTAATTTCGAGCATTATATTAAGGAAAGTGAACACCTTGGTCGTAATGAGTGACAACAGGGGCGGATTGGTATTTAAGTCAAGCTGGCGATTGCCACCTGGCCTCCGGCATTTGACGGCCTGCCTGGCCTGTTGCCTGCTGATTGTCTGTCCGCTCTGCTACCTTACCAAAGACAAAAAATTGCCTGTAACATGTTTCTAGTTGCCATTTCGAAAACATCCATTACATGTAAAGTTTGCATTCTTCCTCGAATAATGCATTCTCTCTCTTGAGGTTTTTCAACTTGCTAGAGCCGGCCAGCTGCGCATGCGTTATGCTCAGTCCTCCCATAAAAGCTTTCAGGCGAGACAGCCAGTCATTCTTTTTCGTCAAGTGCCCGTTGGAAACGGTCACTTCGTTCTCTCTCCTCACCATTCGCTGACTGCAACACAACACCATCCTTCTCTCGCCGACAGAAAAGATTCTATCACCGACAGCCATTTTCTACCAGCAGCTGTGCTTCTCCTATCGTCGACTGACCTTTGCAGCATGGCAAGCTCAAGGGACATGACAAGAAACTCCGCCATAAGGACACTGTCCCTACCGGCAAGACCACCTCCGGCGGATCCTAATGTCATTGTCTTACCTTCACCTTCAAGGCAGCAACAATTAATGGATTTGCAGTGCGTTTTTCAGGACCTTTGCCCATATCGCCCATCCAATGTGGGCAACAAAAGGCTTCTCCCTCGCACTTGCGCCGAAAGAAGTCCAAGAAAACCAAATCCTCTTCCAACCACTCGAAGTCTTGTCACTCACCACTCGACCTGTCATTACTCTCATCATACCGTTCATCTCTATCGTCTACACCCCTTCGACAACAGCCCTCCACCTGCGATTGAAATCCCTTCACCGACAGCCAGTATTAAACCAGCAGCAAGCCATGTGTCTCCTGTCGCCGACTGACTTTCATAGATTGGCAAGTTCAAGAGACTTGCCTGGGAACTCTGCATCAAGGACATCGTCTCCACCAACAAGCCCTCAGCCACCAGTTCCGGCCGTCATTGTGTTACTGTTGCCTTTACCTCCATGTCAACACAAGGATTCTCCCTCGCGCTTTCACCGATTATGGCATCGTCTCATTCACCGACACCCAAGACGCCGATTCTGTCAACTTCACAAGCCTTTTCATCCAAGGAAATCCACACCCTTTATGGATCGTGCTATCACCGATTTTCAATACCAACAATGCACTTCTATCCCGGCACCTCCTGCCTCTTCTCACAGCAAGTCAAACACCCGTGAATGGGCAGCTTTGTTTGTCTGACCGCTTATCACGTAAACGTAAGCACGGCGACTGTCATTCACTGATACCCAAAAAATGGCGTTCGACGGAAACTTCTGGGTCCAACGACGTATTTCCGACCTTCCGCCGACCATCTCCACGTTCTTAGTGTCACCGACACCGTTCGATTCTGCCTGTCCACTGCCTTATCGCCGACAAAGGGATTTGCCTGGGAACTTCACATTAATGACATCATCCCCACCGATAAGTCCTCTGCCATCGGAGCCAAATGTTATGGTGTTATGGTGTGCCTTCGCCTCCAAGACAACACAAGGACTCTCCGTAGCACCTTCACCGAATGAAGTCAAACTAAACTAAGTCCTTTTCTAGCCACCCAAGGTATCGTCATTCATCGCTCGACCTGACGTCTCTTCCTTCATGCCGTTCTTTCTTTCACTAACTCCGGCAACGTATCAAGCCCTCACCCGTCTTGAAGAACAATCGCCGACTGTCATATTCACGCCATACCTAGGCCTTGTTTCTTCTGTCGCCAACAATCTTTGTCCCTTCGTTTCGGAGAACGTTCGCCGACAATCCTCTTCAAGCCATCCGGAGGTCTAGATCTACTGTCGCCGACAGACCTCCGTCCCTTTATTTGGAACACATTCACCAACTGTCATCTTCCAGCCATCTCTAAGTCAAGATTCTCCTGTCGCCAACAGACTTCCGGCCCCTTCATTTTGATGAACATTCACCAACAGACAACAGTCATCTGCGTGCCATACCTAGGTCAAGATTGCCCTGTCACCGACAGGCCTCCTCCTCTTTGTTTTGAAAACATTCGCAAACATTCATCATCTTGCATCCCCAAGTCGAAATTCTCCTGTTGCCGACAGACCTCCTTCCCTTCAATTTAAAGAACATTTGCCGACAGTCATCTGCAAGCCTTCCCTAGGTCAAGATTCACTTGTCGCCGACTGGCCCCCGCCTCTTTGTTTTGGTGAAAATTCGCCAACAATCTTTTTCTGCCATCTGTAGGTCAAGTTTCACCTGTCGTCGACCAACCTTCGCACCGTGACCGGATCAAGGAACTTACCAGGGAACTTCACTTCATGGAAACTATCCCTACCAGCAAGCTCCCTGTCGGGTGATCCAAACACCGTTGTCTCATCACTATCGCTTCCTGGACAACAACCTCATCACTTTCACAGCCACATTTCTGCACCCACCCCACATCGCCAATCCAATAGGGCCCATACAAGGACTCACTTTAGCACCTTCGCCAATTGATGTTGAATAAATCAAAGTCCGCTGCCAACCACGCAATCTCACTTTTTGAAGACGTCGCATCTCCACATTCTTTCAAATCTTTCAAAGTCGAACACCCAACAGTTCATCGCATCTTTCTTTACTGGGGTCTTTCGCTTATCTCAAGCCCACTGTGTGAAGCAACCAATGTACCAACTCGACATGTCATCAGCCTCCTCACCCAAAAAACGGTCTTCCTGTCATATCCCTTGCCGCCAGTCTACGATGCAGTGAAGTCCAAGCTCTTTCCTGCGATCCAGCTTTTTGCTTCTTCTTGGCAACTCCAGAGGCATCCATCTCAGACCACTTGCTAAAACCCTAACACCATCTGAGCCCTCAGTTATTATACCAGCGCTCACTGATGTAATTGGTAACAAACCAAAACACCTTCGCTGTCCTGTTGCAGCTTTACACTACTACATTCAACAGATCGAGAACAACGAACACCGCAAAGGCCGCAATCAACTCTTTCCCCTGTATATGAACGACTTCGGAGTTTCCCCAGCTGGATGATCGCCTCATGGATCCGACTCATCAATAATACTTATGAAGACCGCAACATCATTTGCACCAACAACAACATCAGAGTCACTGCACATGAACTGAAGTTGTTTTCCACATCCTGGGCATTCCACAACCACATTTCCATTCAAGTATCTATGTGGCATCTTGGAGAAGCTCAACTATCTTCACAAACCACAACTTCAGGGACACGACAAGACAAGAAAATCTACTACACCGTCTAGGTTTCATCTTTATTGCCAGATGTGTAGTCCAGCCCGCTTAAGCACACAACGTCTCCCTGAAGAAATATACAACAATAGGATTCTATCCTGTTTCTGTTTGTTTTCTAAAAGTGCGAAGTGTGAGAAACTTTTGGGGTGCCAGCTCGTGGAAAAGGTTTGTAGATACACTGATGGCTTTAGTTGCCAAACTGGTAACCTGCTTCAGCAGGTCTGATGATAGAATTAAGCCACCCGTGCGGGTGTAGGATCTTGGGGTACAGGTGGAATAATGTTCCTTTCTGTCGTGACAGGAGGTCTGGAAAGAGATGGGGAGACTATGGAGTCAGTGGCCCTAGGGTAACCCGTCATGTGGTGCCCGCCACCATTTCTGATGAGGTCTCCTGCAAATGCAAAATTTACAGGTACTGGACAGTTTCGAAACGGCAAACCACAAATTACTGGCCGGCACCAGTTGAATTTGGTTTCTATTGCCTAAAATGAAAATATACATTACCTCTACCCACCCTACCTCCCCTGTTGAGTCACCACCATGGCAGATTGAGATGAAAAAAGATGGCAGGCTGTCTTGCCTGAAAGCTTTTATAGGAGGGCTGCGCATGACGCATGCGCAGTTGGCCGGCTCTAGCACGTTAAAAAACCTCAAGAGAGAGAAAACATTATTTGAGGAAGAATGCAAAATTTACAGGTAATGTATATATTTTCTTTTTAGGCAATAGGAACCAAATTTACCCAGTGCTGGCCGGTAATTTGTTATTGCCACCTGGCCTGTGCCATAGCCAGTCCGTCTCAGAGTGACATTAACAAGAAATGGAACCCAATTTCCCCTATTAATTAAAACAAAAGTAGATAAAATACGTGCACACGTTCAAAATACAAAAAAAAAATTCCATCTCCATTTGAAGAGCTGCAACAGCAGAACTCTGAATTCCATTCACAGTTGGACAGCTTTACTGGCTGTCATGACAAATCAATAATGTTTTCATTGTTACAATAATGTTGCTGCAGTTTATTTAAAAATGTACCATGTATGGAAAGTTGAAAACAATGGAAGTTGTGTGTCCGAATTAAAGAAATTCTGTCTGATGGCAGAACTCCTTTTGTATTTCTTTTTAATAATTAAGTTTGTTTCGCCATTGATAAGTCATCTGAAGCATGGACTTGGCCAGGATTGCCTTTCCATTTGCTGATCCAATCAGCTTCTTCAGGCAGCAAGGTTCAACTGTGATTATCGAGTAAACCAATGATGCAAAATATGAGTTACAGAAGAACCTTGATTATCCGAACCCCCAGTTATCTAAGCACCCTGATTATCCGAACTCTTTGTTTATTGGGAAAAAAATTTGAATATTTCCTGTTTTTTAATCAAAGAATAGGAACTTAGCTTTGTTTTTGTTCTGTTTGTGAAAGCATTGCAACATTTTCTTTCACTAGGCCTAGTCTTTTATACACTCAAGCCAGATTCACAAACACAAAACTGAGCTGAGTAAAATGTTTTAACCCTTTGTTTGTATTTAAATTGGATTACCAAACTGTTCAATAATTCAAACAATTAGGGATGTGCGATACTTGAAAAATTCAAGCTCAGCCGAGTATGCAACGGGTACTTGAACTTGGCTCATCTCTTGAATCCATACTCGGAAAACTCGAATCCGGTAAAAATGCTATAACTTCGCCAATCTTTGATTGATTTTGACTTCAAAGATACCAAATTAATCGTCTCGATGAGAACTTTCCAGTGGTGTAAATTAAAAGCCACTAGCTGAAACCATTTTAAAGTTATAGCCTAAAAACTGGAAAACCAGTTGTACATGTTGATCTGCACAGTCCTTTAAGTAGCATTTGAGTTATTATTACACTAACAAAAGAAAAAGACACTTGCAAAATAATTGTAGTCACCAAACACTCAAGCTCAGATCGATACTGGATTCTCCTATTGCAAAATCGGCTCGGCTCGGCCCGCCTCGAATTAAAATTATTCTGTTCGCACACCCCTACAAACAACCCTTATTACAATTAGTTAGGATAATTGAGGTTCATTTGTTTAACTTTCTACTGATGCCTGGCATTCAAATTGATTTCTAAATACACTACTGAAATAACATTGGCACTAAAATTATAGCCAGTAAATAATATTTTAAGCTCCTATTAAGAATTAAGTTCTACGAACAAAGTTACACGTTTAAAAAAAAATCCTATTGTCTCTCTGATGGCAGAATAAACAAATACTTACCGTCAAGTGTAACTGGTCTCCTAACTATTCCGGTGTTTATATTTACATGCAGTGGGTAAATATAAATTTACTTTTTATTTTACGTGACTGTATTTCAATTTGTTTAATTTGTTTATTGACAGAGTGCTTCCGTGCCCACCATTTGAAAATGCATTGGCCCCGAATAATGTATTAGATGGCGTAACTAAATTGTTTGAAAATGAAATAGAAGGTTCCGAATCCATCGCAATTTATAAAAGTAGGTAACATGTTGCAAAATTTATCAAATCATGTTGTTAGTTTAAAGTTTAGTGGCAAGCTGCCTAAGAATAATTTCAGCATACATTTTTCATGTTCTCTAGTGTTGAAAAATAACTTATTCTGAATAACTTGTTCTGAATAATTTATATGGTTTTGGTTATTTAATTTTGAAGGCTGCACTGATAGAACTGTACCAAACTGGTGCTGATCTGTTAAAAATTAATTTTGCCACTGTAGTAAAGTACCCAAAGTTATATTGTAAGTTTGAAAGCAATGTGTTTTATAAAGTTTTCTTTCAAAGTCAGAGAATTTGTCAAATGTACAATTCCAGAGTAGAGCTGCAGTTAAAATACAACTACTGAGAGCCCTTACAGTCTTCTAAGAAAAATGCCACACATTACGAGTCTCCACCTTGCACAGTGTGATAGTTTGACAGTACCATAAAAGCTCCGATGCCCACTGCTGTCTTCTTAACCAACGTTTCACATAACCCTCTCTTCTGATATTGACCCATAACCGCCTGAAAAGACTTTCAGACCCTTTTTTTAGAGTCCATATGGTACTTGGGTCGGGTCTCGGATTCGAACCGGCATTCTCTTGGTTTGGAGCCGGCGACGCTGACCACTGGGCTGTGACTGCCCGCTTTGCTCGTGGTCCCCGGGGCCCCCTCACAATTAAGCTTGCGCTGGGTCTTAGTTTTTCGCTGTTATACGTTGAAGGCGTACGCTCATATCTAGGTGGTTATGGGTTAAGATAAAAAGATGCAAATATTTACAATACAATACAAAAGATGTAAAGTAACTACTGCTGCAGTCAACAGTTGCAACAGGAGTTTCATGCCGATACAGCACCATTGCCGCCTTTATTACTTGTGCACTCCTGGCAGGATGATGTTGGTTTGAGTGAGACCAGTGATGAGAAAGTGATCAGAACTTCAGAAGTGTCAAACTAAACGTATGATGGCAAAAATAATGGTGGCAGCTTCATTACTGGTCGATTTAAACAATCACAATCTTGACAGACGTAACACATTTTTCCAGTTTTGTTGCAAATTAAACACAGAGGAGTGCAAACTGTCGGTTACGAGTGATAAATTTTGGAGTGTGGTGGATTTAATATGCCTATTTCACCTATTGGTTGGCCTTTAAAATACATCTAAAAATACAAATCAAAGTATTACTTAAATTCAGAAAGACTAACAACCTTTGTTTTATTGTTCTATACTACTATTAGAGTTTGAATTCCAGCATACGCTGACCAGGAAATGCCACTGGATTTGGGTATAGGCTTGCATTGGGGTAATCGCTCAATCCATCTAGGCGTATGGGAGTTTACCCGAGGGTTTGCGGTACTGTACTTAAGCCACAAGTTGAAAATGACGACCAGATCTAGCTGCAAACCGCAACGTTTAACATGCAAACAATATTGCCAAGAATAACATTCCAAACACCTATGGATACTTCTGGTTATTTTAGACGAAAAAATAAGGCCACGCAAAAAAAATTGTCTGGTTTACGGGCGAGGTTGCAGATAGTAGCTCCAGGCAACCAGGAATTTTTTTTTTATTATTTAACTGACCACATTTCTTTGACATGTAGGCTACCTAGCTTAAAGCTGAAAGAGTATGCAGCAAACCTAAAAAATATATAACATTTTGCTAATGTTATCATCTAGTACTCTGTGTTTTTAAGTTTTTGGTAATAACTTCTTAGTGGTTTGAGCTTTAGGAATAAAATAAGCACCATTGAAAAGCCCTAGCATTGATCAAGAAAAAAAAAACTGATTTGTTTTTTATAACTTGTATATTTGTCGTAAAATGTTGCAAACTTAAAATGTTCTTCCTCCACATGTCTTCATCCGTTGTTTACTAGGATATTAAAATAAACCAAGGGAAAAAAAATTACCAAATAGGCCTAGCCGATAAAATAAAACGAACCGGTTGAAACTCTTTACCATAACTGGTGAAATTTGAGCCAAGGCAACTGACCTAACCTAATCTATAACAACGACAACAACACGGAAAAAAAAAAGTTCCCCTCGGGTTTTTTTCCCCACAGCTTTTTTTTTCATCATGCGCACGAACAAAAATAGAACAAATAGACATAAATCGCTGTTAATAATATAAGGGTGAATTGGTATATAATTTTTGCCGATGGCTTATTTCCAATTTACTCCAATAAAACTTGAGTATTTTAGTGTTTAGTGTGATGTTGTGGGTAAGTTCGTTGATTAATAAAAGTCCTTGAAAAATCTGTAAGGCGTTAGTCTTGGAAAAGTCCTCGAAATATTATGTCGGTATTAAACAAAAATCTTTGACAGGGCTTGAATTTTTTGGATGTGATCTTGTGTGAACTCTGTACAGGACTAGCTGCTTTTCGGAAGTACGTTTTCCGAGCTTGAGTAAAAGTTAAAATGTTAGGCTTTTAAATAATCCATTTTGGATAATAAAAAAATTGAATTGAAACAAACCAAAATTCACAATTGTGATATACTAGAAATCAAGCTGCTGCGTCACTTGTTAAACAAATATGTTATATTTTGTAAATGAAAATCATTGTTTCCACCATACTCCATGGCGGTCAATATTTTCAGTTAAACAATAATAAAGTTACTGTAGTTTATTATAGGTGTAGGTTGGCAGTGTTTGTACAAGAGAGTAAACACTAATATCACTTAACATAAATGTATCACCTTAGGTTTTACTAAAGCCGCAGGAAAACATGCAGTTGTAGGCTTTCCTGCGATACCTGTTAAAAGACAGGCAACTTCGGCTTACAGATGTGCTACAATTCCGCAGCTAAACGAATCTTTTGTACCTTCAACCAAGACTTCAATAATTTTGCTAGCTAAAACAAGGTGTAGGGATATGACACTGTGAGAATGTCCTGCCCGGCTGCACCAAAGACTCACAGTTGGGTTTTCTATCTCATTTACTTCATAATACTTCACACTTCGGCTGAAACCATCGTGCACCTTAGCGCACTTGCGGTCTGACTCCTGCCGCTTACGATCATACTATGAGGTGTGCGCTCTTGAGCATGCAATGGCAGCGTACGCATCCTCACAACACGTTTATGTAATACAATGAAACCTCTTTATAACGGTAGCCCAATTAATAGTCATTGTTTAGGCAGGTTTATCTTCTAAACAGTGGTTATTGCTACTGTTTGCAACAGTGGTGAGGAGGATATGGCATTTGCACCTTGATAGATGCTATAATAACCTCCGCAGTGAAGCAAGAGTGTTTTGTTGCATTGAGGAGATACAAATTATATCCTCCAAACTATTGTTGCTAACAGTGGCAAGAAGTTTCTTATAGTTGTACTTGATTGTTGCGTTGCATTGTAGGACACAATAACTTGACACGTTAAAGAAGTTAAAAATTCTTATTCTCGCACACTTATTCTCTGCGTAAAACAATGTGGCATTGGCAAGATTAAGTGCTCATTATAAAATCCAAAATACACTTTACCACCACAGCAGAACACTTCATAACGTCTGGATTTTATAATGTCCTTTAATTACCACTGTATCGACAGTTACCCGTTTTTTCGATTAAGTGCGCATGTTGTTAATCGACACTTATAACTATGTTTCTTTGTTGCCAAAACATCTTAACCTAATAATTTAGCATTACATTCCTCGAATGTGATGTTCCCCTGGAGGTTTCTTCTTCCGGTGTGCAGCCACCTGCTTGCATGTCCCCTACTGCGCATGTGCGTGGCAATACTCCCGTATAAAAGCGACAGCGCGCACGCTATCGGCATTCATTTTCCTCCAGAGGTGTCTACACGCCACCTCGTGCCGCTGTTCCCCGATCTTTCGCAGGAAAACTGGATTCTACCCCGAAGATGGCCGCCGCACCTGAAGCTCCTGCTTCGTTCGCCGCTCCCTCTCATGCTCTCCTTCGTCCGCCCACAGCCAGCTTCTCCCTCGGCAACCGTTGGATCTCCGCCCTCGACCTCGCCGCCTTTGGCCCGATCTCTGCCGCCACTGAAGCTCTCCAAGCAAGCGTCAACGCCTTCTCGAATTCCCCTTGCAACCTGGCCAGCGCACTCCGCCGGCCGAACCCATGGATCTTTCGGCTCTACGACAAGATTTTCTACGGGCGAAGGACGTCTACCGTGAAGCCAAGAAATCCCTTCAACGAGCTACAGCTTCCCACTCCCCAGCCCGCAACTCTCCCTTGGATTTTTCGTCCAATTCCTCCCGGATTGGTCGAAGCGTCTCCCGCAGCGAAGTCAGGCACATCGTCCAGGAAACGGTCCGTGTGATGCAAGACAATCCCATGCCGCCTCCCTCCTGCACGTCATCTGCCCGACACGCCCGCACGCAAGCCTGGATCGCTTCTGCTTCCAGCCACAACTCTGCATCCTGCCGTCCCTCTCTCGTCCGCCAGGAAGATTCACTTCCCAGACGACGCCACCGAGGATCAGGTTTTTCCGCTGGCTGCACTTCTCAAGACGGTCGAAGAAACCATCCCCGACTGTTTTCTTTTCAAGCCCTCACAGACGACCGATGCTCCTGCCGTCAACCGTGGGCTGAAAACTGGCTTCGGCTTCGCCCTTAAGAGACAACAAGCCTCGCAACCTTCTCGACCAGTCTACCACGCTGCTTACCTGCCTCCTCCGCAATGAAGGCTCTCTAATCGGCAAAGGTGATCCTCTCGTCCTCGACAGGGAACCCCCTCCACCCCGGCCAGGCCGGGAAAGCAGCTTCTTTCGCCCGCTAGGCGACGGCGCCACGAACCCGAACAACTTTGCAACCTACCCGGAATGTGAATTCCTATGCAGTAAAGTGAAAATGGACTTCGGCACCGCTCTTTCCATCCCGAAGAAAGCTGACATCCCCACTTTCGTCTTGTACGAGAATGACAAATGTCTCCGACTTAGTCTCCATGCTGCCTCCCAAGCAGACGTTCTCAACACTGCGGTAAACGCCTTGTGCGAAAAACTCTCCTCGGACGCAAGAAATACGCTCTCTTCCGCCCCTGGTAATGCAGCTCTTTCAGAAGGCAAGCTTCGCCACGTACCACTCCATCAACTGGGTTACGAGAGCCCTTTTCAACAACACCCTGCTCCTCCGGGACATTGCTCTTTCGTCTGCAAACAACCTTAACGTCTCCACGATGCACCGGCTCCGCAACCAGCCCATCCACGAGTCGGACACGCTCTTCCGGGGCCTCATCCCAACTCTCGCTCCTCACCTCGACATCGCTAAACAACCCAAGCCATATAAACATATCACTTCTACCTCTCGTCCGGCTTCGAAGAATAAACAGCCCAACCCCCGTCCTCCACCGGACAACTGGAACTGGTCGCCAGCTCCCTCACAGTCCCCACGTCAAAATGACTTTCGTCCGAAAAACCCCCAGCCCTTTCGGACCAACCAGCCTCGCTCCAGTTCCGGACAACGCAACCAGAAGCGAGCCGCCACCCCAGACCGACGTAGCCGCCATTCGTCACCAGCGGGCAAATCCAACTTTCGCAAGAGCCAACAATGACGCCCCTCACCCATCCTGTCTTCCAGTCGGTGCAAGATTACGACTTTTTCTCCCAGCTTGGCTACAATTAACAAAGAACCCAGAAGTCCTTTCCATCATCAAACACGGCTTTCATCCGGATATTTTCTGTCAAAACCACCGCTCCTTCCATCACCGCCTTGGGAATTCTCCCCACCGCCAACACCACAACTTTCGTTCGAAGTCTCAGAACTCCTGCGGAAGGATGCAATAAGGGAATGCCACAAGCCAGGCCCGGGCTTCTAGAGCTCCATCTTCACCCAACCAAAGAAGTCAGGAGGCTCCCGCTTCCTGATTTCAACATGAAACCTCTCAACAAATTCATTTCAAACGACCACTTCAAAATGGAAACTCTCGAATCCATCCGTCTTTCGTTCAAGCAAAACGACTGGACAATCTCAATCGATTTGGAAGACGCTTATCTCCATGTCCCACTCCATCCGGCAACCACGCACCTTTTTCGATTCATCTACAACCACAAGGTCTACGAATTCCGCTGCCTTCCCTTCGGCCTGAATGCAGCCCCCAAAATTTTCACCTTAATGCTCAAACCAATTCTGGCCTACCTACACCAAAACAAGATCCAAGCCAACGCCTACCTGGACGACTGGGCCCTCAACAACCCGGATCCTCTCACATTGTTACAGAACAAGGACAAGACCATTTCCCTGCTAAACCACCTGGGCTTCAGCATAAACTACCCAAAATCCCGCCTAACACCAGCACAAGCCTTCACCTTCCTAGGAGCCTCTTTCGACCTCCACTCAGCAAGGGTTGCTCCCTCCCCGGAACGAATAGAAGACCTCCTCCTCCACATCCATCGTTTTCGGTCGAAAACAAGTTTCTCTCCTCGGGAACTGAACTTCCTCATCGGGAAGATGGATGCAATGGCAAACCTTGTCCCCTACGGCCGGTGGATGGTAAGACCACTCCACCACCACCGCATAGACAACCAGGCAATCAATCAAGACCTTCCCGACGAGCAAGCCCTCTTCAGTCCCGAGTTCCCCCTAGACTCGGTCCTGTGGTGGTCCGACGTTACCAACCTCACGAAAACACAACCTCTTCACGAACCACATCCCGAGCTACTCCTCTACACGGACGCTTCGAGAACCGGCTGGGGTGCCCACCTCGGCACACAGGAAACATGAGGCCTCTGGCCGTCGACTTGCATGGACCACATCAACTCCCTCGAGCTCCGAGCAATCCTACTCGCCCTACAACACTTTCTTCCCGAAATCAAGAACAAGACGGTACAAGTCCAGTCCGACAACACGTCCGCCCTTGCCTACATAAAGAAAGAAGGAGGAACGAAATCCAGATCTCTCCACCATCTAACATCGGAAATCTTCAACCTCTGCATCCCACACAACATCACACTCCTTCCTCTCCACATCCCAGGCAACAGGAATGTAATTGCCGACTCCCTGTCATGACAGAAACCTCCAACGGGCGAATGGTGCCTCAAGAAATCCATCTGCGAATCTCTCTTCACCATTTGGGGCACCCCAGTGATAGACCTGTTCGCCACGAGGCACAATGCCAGACTTACCCTGTACATAAGCCCGATTCCGGACGAAACAGCAGTAGCAGTAGACGCCCTGGCTTTCCCATGGCAAAACCTGTTCGCCTACCTCTTCCCCCCCTTCAAACTACTTCCGTAAGTTCTTCTAAAGATCGAAGAAAGCCAAAGCCTGTTCCTACTCATAGCCTCCCTCTGGCCATCAGCAGCATGGTTCCCGCTTCTTCTGGACCTGCTAGTCGACACTCCCAGAAGTCTACCCCTTCAACCAGATCTTCTGTCCCAACAGAAAGGAACAAAGCTACACCCGAATATACCAAACCCCGAATATACCAAACCCCGAATATACCTACACGGATGGCTACTATCATCAAACTCCTCAAAAAGGCTGGAATTCATCGAGAAGAGGCCGAACGCATCGCCTCAAAGGCAACCAGGGATTCCACTAACCGGATGTACGACAGCCACTGGTCCAAATGGATTCGTTGGTGTATCACAAAACAAGCTAATCCTATCAACCCACCTCTTCCAACCCTCCTGAATTTCTTTCGTGACCTATTTAACATCGAGAATCTCAAGGGCTCTACAATACTTGTATACCGCTCAGCTCTAAACACTGTCTTCAAGGCCGCCAACAGCACCAACCTACTTGATGACTACCGAATCTCAGCCCTTCTCCGTTCTTATGAAAGAAAGACCTACTACCAGAAGATTAATAACTGACTGGGATCTTTCGCTCGTCCTCCAGTCCCTAATGGCCGAACCATATGAGCCCTTACAAGACACCTCCCTCCATCTCATGACCCGCAAAACGGTCTTCCTTGTCACCTTAGCCGCCAGCCTTCGCTGTTCTGAAATCCAGGCTCTTTCAGCCGATCCCGCATACTGCATCTTCAGCCCCAACTTCTCCTCTGTCACACTATACCCAAGGTCAACATTCAGAGCTAAAACACAAAAACCTTCGGAACCACCGAAACCAATCACCTTCCCGGCTCTTTCCACCCTGGTCGGAAACGAACCTGATCGCCTTCTATGTCCAGTCAAAGCGCTACGCTTCTATCTAGCCCGGACACGTCACGAAGACATCCGCCGAGGAAGAAACCAACTCTTCCTCCCAATTGACCCCCAATCCGGCGAAACATCAGCAGCTATGATATCAAAATGGATTAAGAAAACAATTGAAGCAGCCTACGATAAAGCCCCAGAGAGCATGAGAGTGACGGCGCACGAAGTAAGAGCCGTCTCCACATCATGGGCCCACCACAATGCCATCCCAATAGATGCAATCCTTGCAGCAGCATCCTGGCGCCACCACTCAACCTTCACTTCCCACTACCTAAGGGACATGTCAAGAGAAGAATCTGGACTTCACCGGCTGGGACCGATCGTCGCAGCCAGAACTGTGGTCAACCCCCCATTAAGCACTCAGAACACAGAAGCAATCCATCCATGAAGGAAGCAAGCCGCCCAGATGGAAGCAAGCTACCCAGAAGGAAGTAAGTCCCAAACAACGGTCCTTTTCAGGGCCACCAAATCCTACGAAAGAGACCAACTCCTGTTACCACCTGTTCTGAATAAAGTGCGATTTTTTCCTCTTTCAGATAAAAATTCTTGGGGGAACGCCTGCTTGCACCCCGGGGCGCCCGTCAGGACGGTGCCCGCCACCGATTATGACGAGGTCAACTGATAATGCTAAATTATCAGGTTAAGATGTTTTGGCAACAAAGAAAGAACATTTTGCCGGCCTCCAGCCGGCCGGCTAAAAATGGTTTCTTTGTGCCTAAAACATACTTAACCTAACTCCCTCCCCTCTCGAGTCACCTCCTGACATATTCAGAGTAAAATGAATGCCGATAGCGTGCGCGCTGTCGCTTTTATAAGGGAGTACTGCCACGCACTTGCGCAGTAGGGGACATGCAAGCAGGCGGCTGCGCACCGGAAGAAGAAACCTCCAGGGGAACATCACATTCGAGGAATGTAATGCTAAATTATCAGGTTAAGTATGTTTTAGGCACAAAGAAACCATTTTTAGCCGGCCGGCTGGGGGCCGGCAAAATGTTCTTATTACAACATAATGTATCCAGGGGTCGCAGCCAACCTATAAGAGCCTATATTTTAATTCTGGCTCTATATTTTTGCCGAAATAACCTATAAAACCTATAATAACCTGTATTTTTAAAAGCTGGTTCTGGAGCGATGTGTTTTTGAAGTACAATCTCATCGTTTTAGTTAGTAAACGAAATGGATCGACTGGCTACGTCCTGCGAGTTTGCCTTTTTTGTTGAGTCGGAGCGCATAAATCTGAAAACTTGGTTATCGGTAGGGTGCTTTTAAAAACCAGACACACCCAGGAAAAAGCATTTGAGGATGAGTCGCACAAGAAAATAAAACTACTTATTATTTTTAGTATTTATAATTACAGTCGTAGTTTAATAATACCTCCTGATGTATCCTGTCCTGCAGTTTGAGCAGCATTACGGTTATCCAAACTTAACGAACGGGTGCGATTATTGGCACTGCTCCAGTATGCAAAGGTCGAGGGCGTCAGCCAAATGAAAGACAATTAAATTGCTCTTCCGTTATGCCTAATTTCATTGCAGTAACTTGACCCCCAAATACGCGAAAATCTGCTCTGAAGACATCAAAGTTTGATCAGCCAGATCTAACTAGAAAGAAATCAACTAAACTATACATGATGCGTGAATCGACGCCAATAAAGTGAACTAAGCAAAGCTAGTTATTGTAATAACAAGAGTAAAGCACCTTATTTGCCCTTTAAGTGCCGAATGAAATAAACGGACAAAAAAACCTATAAAAGCGTATATATTTGCTGAAAAATAACCTTTAAAAACCTATATTTTAAATTTTACAACCTATTTTTTAACCTATATTTTTTAATTTGAGTCTGCGAGGCCTGTGTATCATTTATACCTCCATTACAACAATCAAGTATGGGGGTAATCACTTTTGCATGCATTCTTGCTTGAAGACCCCAAAAATTCTTCAAGACCCTATTATTCTGGAAGATTCTGGAAGACCCTATTATTTTAACAGGTTTGTTGTTGTAAGAGGTATCGTTGGTTTAACTGTATGAGCTTAACCATTCAAAGCTTGTTTTATTTATATACAAGCACGACTAACAACTGACTTAATTTATTTTGCAGATACATTATATACTGGACTTGCAGATGGTCAGATTGTTCGTATCCAAGGAAATAAAGTGGAAGCCGTTGCTCAGATTGGAAAACCAGATTGTGGTACCGTACTGGTATTTGCATTTCTGCAAATTATTGTTACAATTTTTTTTTCGGGAATAGAAATGAAGTTTAATAGTAAACAATCCACATATGAAAACTTTGGCCACACAAATAAAAATACATATTTCTGAGGCACTACCACATCCTAAAAATGTCCCAAATTTGGGCTTTTTCTCCCATTTAAAAAAAACTATGTTCTAAAATTGTTTTAATCATGTTAAAAGTTCGAGAACGGAAGTTTGTTAGATTATCACCTTGTATTGACCATAAATGCCTTATTGTGCTAAAATAAAAATAAAAAGACTCATCCTGCATCACTGTTTTCAGTAAATAAAGAAAAAGAAAATCTGCGTGTCTCAATTTCTTTTGGAAATTATTTGCCTGAGAAATATTTTTTTAATTTTGTGTTGCCTTAGGCCAATAGTTTATTACTTCATAGAGTTCACATTCATGTGCAGATGGTTTGCATGATGTTGTTCCAAACTTCACGTATCTACCTTAAAAGAACTGAATGTGACACTTAAAGGCGACACAAAATGGTCACTGAAACGTCTAATTTTGTTTAAAAAGCAATAGGCCTAATTCATCATTGCATGTACTTAATGATTTTATTTATTGTAGATGGTCGGTGGGAGGAAGACGTATGTGGTCGTCCACTGGGCATGCGCTTCGACAAAAATGGCTTACTTTACGTAGTAGATGCATATTATGGCCTTTACCAAGTAAATGTGAACACAGGTACGCATGCATTCAGATATTTTCGTTGTTACCATAAAGTAAGGTGTAATTACTGAATTTTGTCAAGGTATTCTTACAAAACAAAAACGTAACTGACATACGAAAACCTTACTGTTGCGAAAGAAACTTATTTCTGTAGTGAAAAATGTAAAAGAGCTTGAATAGTAACAGTAAAACTATAGGATTTTTTTTTATTTGAGTGGTCTTCGTCAGGGAGTCTAGGTTTTTGCGATTCCAGAATTGCACAAATTTTTACACCTCTCGCTGAATAACTGCTGTCTGACAGCAGTTGGGACCCAAAGCTAAAATCTGCTCTTAGTTTGTCCTCCCAATGTGGAAGACAAAAGCGTTAAATTTGCATTATTTGTCACAGAAAATATAAAAATTATGCTGCAGAAAGATTCACAGAAGAAACCTAGACTCTGGACCTAGACCTAGACTCTTTTGCTGCAGAAGAAACCTAGACTCTGGTCATTCTATACTAAAGTAACCATTTCTTTGCTGCCAAAACATCTTAACCTGATAATTTAGCATTACATTCCTCGAATGTGATTTCCCCTCGAGGTTTTCTTTTTCCGGTGCGCAGCCGCCTGCTTGCATATCCCACCGCGCATGCGCGGCGCGGTCCTCCCTTATAAAAGCGACAGCGTGCACGCCATCGGCATTCATTTTCCTCCTGAGGTGTCTACATGCCACCTCGCGCCGGACTTCCCCTGTCTTTCGCACAGAAACTTAGATTCTACCCGATGATGGCCGCCGCATCCGAAGCTCCCACTTCGCTCGCCGCTCCCACTCATGCTCTCTCTCGTCCGCAACCTACAACTTTCTCCCTCGGCAACCGTTGGATCTCCGCCCTCGACCTTGCTGCCGTCGGCCCGATCCCTACCGCCCCACTACTAGATACTCACGCCGACGCCTGCTCTGACTCTCCCTTGCAAGCTGGCCAACGTACCCCGCCGGTCGAACCCTTGGACCTCTCGGCCCTTCAAGAAGATCTTCAACGGGCTAAAGCCGTCTACCGTGAAGCCAAACGAACCCTTCGACCGGCCGTCGAATTGTCACACTCGCCTGCCCACAACTCTCCATTGGATTTATCATCAAACTCTTCCCGTAAAGGACAAAGCGTCTCCCGCAGCATAGTCCGGAATATCGTCCAAGCAACGGTCCGTGAGATGCAAGTCAATTCCATGCCGCCTCCCTCTTGCACGTCTTCGGCCCGTCTCGCCCGCACGCAAGCCTGGATTGCCTCGGCCTCCAGCCACGACTCTCACAAGCGTGGATCAACATCTCCCTCTGGCGCCCAGAAGAAACGCAAGACGTCTCTCTCTCGCCCGCAAGCTTCTCCCCCCCCTCCCCCCCGGCTACTACGGAAAGTCTGCCGTCTGCTATCCCACTTCCGGTAAACGGATCCACTTCCCAGACGCCGCCGCCGACGACCAGGCTTTCCCACTGGCCTCGCTCCTTAAGACGGTTGAAGAAACCATCCCTGATTGTTTCCTCGTCAAACCTGCACAGTCGGCTGACGCTCCTGTGATCAACCGTGGGCTGAAAACTGGTTTCGGTTTTGCCCTGAGAGATAAAGAAACCAAGCCCCGCAACCTCCTAGGCCAATCCACCACGCTGCTTACCTGCCTCCTCCGCAACGAAGGCTCCCTGCTCGGCAAAGGCGACCCACTCGTCCTCGACAAAGAACCGCCACCACCTCGACCAGGCCGGGAAAACAGCTTCTTTCGTCCGCTGGGCGACGGCGCTACGAACCCGAACAACTTCGCCACCTACCCAGAATGCGAATTTTTGAGCAGTGAAATGACATTGGATTTCGGCACTGCTCTATCCATCCCCAAGAAAGCGGACATCCCAACTTTCATCCTCTATGAAAATGACAAGTGCCTCCGACTGAGTCTTCGTGCCGCTTCACAAGCCGATGTTCTCAACACCGCAGTAAACGCCCTGTGTGAGATGTTATCCCCAGACGCAAGTCCCGAGGAAATACGAAATCTTTCGTCCCTAATTACACAACTCTTTCAGAAGGCTAGCTTCGCCACGTATCACTCCATTAATTGGGCCACCAGAGCCCTCCTTAACAACACTCTCCTCCGGGATATCGCTCTTTCGTCCGCCAACAACTTAAACGTCTCCACGACGCACCGACTCCGCAACCAGCCCATCCACGAGTCTGACACGCTATTTCGTGGCCTCATCCCAACACTCGCCACTCGCCCCGCATCTGGATATCTCCAGAAAACCCAAGCCACAGAAACAAAATTCCTCTATCTCTCGCCCGGGATTCAGAAATAAACAGTCCAACCCTCGTCCGCCGCAAGAAAGTTGGAACAAGCCGCCGGCTCCCCTGCAGCCCCTCCGTCTTAACTACTCTCGCCTGAGAAACCCACAGCCCTTTCGGACGGACCAGTCTCTCTCTCGTTCCGCCCCACGCAACCAGAAGCGAGCCACTACTCCAGATCGACGAAGCCGCCACTCGTCATCAGAGGGCAGAACCATCTTTCGCAAGCCTCAACAATGACGCCTCCGCCCCATCTTGCTTTCCAGTCGGCGCAAGACTACACCGATTCCTCTCAGCTTGGCGACTTCTGACATCAAACCCGGAAATCCTCTTCATCATCGAACACGGTTTTCGTCCGAAATTTCTTCCAAACCCACCTCTTCTCCCAACACCTCCTTGGGACTTTTCTCCGCCCACAACTCCAGCAATTTCGTTCGAGGTCTTAGAACTACTCCGGAAAGAGGCGATAAGGGAATGCCACAATCCAGGCCCGGGCTTCTACAGCTCTATTTTCACCCGCCCAAAGAAGTCAGGAGGCTCCCGACTGATATTCAACACGAAACCCCTCAACAATTGCATCCAAAACGACCATTTCAAAATGGAAACTCTCGAATCAATCCGCCTTGCGTTCAAACAAAACGACTGGTCAATCTCAATAGACCTGGAAGACGCCTACCTCCACGTTCTACTTCACCCGGGTGTTACCCGCTTTTTCCGCTTCATCTTCAACCAAAGGGTCTATGAATTCCGCTGTCTTCCCTTCGGCCTCAATGCAGCCCCCAGAATTTTCACGATGGTCCTCAAACCCATCTTGGCAAACCTACACCAAAACGAAATTCAAGCCAATGTTTATCTGGACGACTGGGCCCTCAACGATCCGGACCCTCTCAAACTGGAACGAAACAAAGACACCACCATCTCTCTTTTAAATCAACTGGGCTTCGGGATGAATTGCTTAAAATCTCCCCTAACACCAGCACAAGTCTTCACCTTTCTAGGAGCAACCTTCGACCTCCACACAGCAAGAATTGCCCCATCCCCGGAACGTATAGAAGACCTCCTTTTCCATGCCCGCCACTTTCGGTCGAAACCAAGCTTCTCCCCTCGGGAACTGAACTCTCTCATCGGGAAAATGGACGCAATGGCGAACCTCGTCCCCTACGGCTGTTGGATTGTAAGACCGCTCCACCACCACCGCATCGACAACCAGTCAATCAATCAGAACTTCCCAGACATGCAAGTCCCCATCAGCCCCAACTTTCCTTTGGACTCCCTCCTTTGGTGGACAGACGTCACCAACCTCACAAGGACACAGCCCCTTCACGAGCCATACCCCGAACTGCTCATGTTTACAGACGCCTCGAAGACCGGCTGGGGCGCCCACCTCGGCACACAAGAAACCTCGGGCCTCTGGTCCCCAAGCTGCACAGATCATATCAACTACCTCGAACTACGAGCAATCCTACTTGCCCTTCAACATTTCCTACCGGAAATCAAAAACAAGACAATCCAAGTTCAATCAACAACACGACTGCTCTAGCCTACATAAGGAAAGAAGGAGGAACGAAATCCAGATCCCTTCACAATCTAACATCAGAAATCTTCAATCTCTGCATACCGCATAACATGACTCTCCTTCCTCTCCACATCCCAGGCAACAGGAATGTGATTGCCGACTCTGTCACGCCAGAAGCCGCCGACGGGCTCTGCGAATCTCTCTTCACCATATGGGGAACCCCAATGATAGACCTGTTCGCCACGAAGCCCAATGCCAGACTTCCCCTCTACATAAGCCCGATTCCGGACGACAAAGCAGTAGCAGTAGACGCCCTGACGTTCCCATGGCACAACCTACACGCCTACCTCTTCCCGCCCTTCAAGCTCCTTCCACAAGCCCTCCTAAAAATCCAGGAAAGCCAGAGCTTGTTCCTTCTCATAGCCCCCCTATGGCCATCGGCAGCGTGGTTCCCGCTCCTGTTAGAACTCCTAGTAGACACTCCAAAAAGTCTGCCTCCTCATCCAGATCTTCTGTCCCAACAGAAAGGCACAAAGTTACACCCGAACATACCAAACTTCAACCTACACGGGTGGCTACTATCATCAAACTCCTCAAAAAGGCTGGAATTCATCGAGAAGAGGCCGAACGCATCGCCTCCAAAGCAACCAGGGACTCCACTAACCGAATGTATGACAGCCACTGGTCTAAATGGATTCGTTGGTGTATCACACAACAAGCTAATCCTATCAACCCACCTCTTCCCACCCTCCTGAACTTCTTCAGAGACCTTTTCAACATCGACCAACTCAAAGGCTCCACAATCTTGGTATACCGATCCGCCCTAAACACCGTCTTCAAAGCAGCCAACAGCACGAACTTACTTGAAGACTACCGCATTTCGGCACTCCTACACTCTTACGAAAATGAAAGACCCACAACTTGAAGATTCATAACAGACTGGGACCTTTCACTCGTCCTCCAGTCCCTAATAAACGAACCATATGAACCCCTTCAGGACACCTCTCTTCACCTCATGACCCGGAAAACAGTTTTCCTCGTAACTCTCGCAGCCAGCCTACGATGTTCTGAGATCCAAGCCCTTTCGGCAGACCCAGCATACTGCATCTTCGGCCCAAACTTCTCCTCTGTAACTCTCTACCCAAGATCGACATTCAGAACGAAAACACAAAAACCGTCGGAACCACCAAAACCAATCACTTTTCCAGCGCTTTCCTCCCTAGTTGGCAACGAACCTGAACGACTTCTTTGCCCAGTCAGGGCCTTAGCTTCTACCTAGCCCGGACCCGCCACAAAGACATCCGCCGCGGGAGGAACCAACTTTTTCTCCCAATTGATCCCCAAACGGGCGAAACATCTGCCGCCATGGTATCAAGATGGATAAAGAAAACAATCGAAGCAGCCTACGACAAAACTCCGAAAGAGAGCATGAGAGTGACGGCTCACGAAGTGAGAGCCATCTCCACATCATGGGCCCACCACAACGCTATTCCAATAGAAGAAATCCTAGCAGCAGCGTCTTGGCGTCACCAAACGACCTTCACCTCCCACTACCTGAGAGACATGTCAAGAGAAGAATCTGGACTACACCAGCTGGGACCAATCGTCACAGCCAGAACCGTGGTCAACCCCCCATTAAGCACGCAGAACACAGAAGCAAGCCAGCCTTGAGGAAGCAAGCCACCCAGATGGAAGCAAGCCATCCAGAAGGAAGCAAGGCTCCCAAACGGCCCTTTTCAGGGCCACCACATCCTACGAAACCAAGTTCCTGTCATTTAACCTGTTCTGAATAAAGTGCAAATTTTT
>JAHWFP010086909.1:91292-107085 GCA_023313725.1 Lithobius niger
AAGTGTTTTTGTTGTGGTCTTTGAAATGCGGTTAACCACTGAAATAATAATTTTATATCTAAACTATCTTCTCCCGGTATAATATACCCGAGTAGTAGGAAGCCATGTTGTCACACTGCCCTGTTTGTTGTCGCATTGGTGTTTGTTTCTGTTGGAGCTCCAAAGGGTGAAGCATAAGATATGTTGTTAAAGTCATGTACTCTTGGGATTGAAATGACAGTAGAATGTCGGGGGTAAAAAAGGAAGCTTCCGAGGCCTTTTCCCAGAGCGTAGTTGGGGAGTTTACAGCACTTCCCTAAACCTTCTAAGCAGAGAGTGTAGGTCCATCACTTAATCCGAATTAAGTTTCTGGTAAAACATGCGGCACCCCTGTTAATCCTTGAAAACGACACAAGCACTCTCCAGCCAGACTCTGGCTTTAGCCTTTACTGCCCAATGGTAGGCGGCTACGGAACGGCAAAAAACTGAGTCCCAACGCGCAAAGCGAGCAGCAACAGCACAGTGGTTAGCATCCTCGTCTTCAAACCAAGTGAATGCCGGTTCGAATCCCGCGACTGACCAAACTATCATAAGGGACTAAAAAATCGTCTAGTTCAGCATGGGCAAAAAAGGGTTAATAACTCTTTTTCTCTTCCCCGTTCGAAGCCACACTAACCCTTTACTGCCCAATGGTGGGCGGCTAAAAACTAAGTCCCAACGTGAGCTTTATGAGGGGTCTCCGGGGACCCGGAGCAAAGTGAGCAGCAACAGCCCAGTGGTTAGCGTCCTCATCTTCAAACCAAGTGAATGCCGGTTCGAATCCCGCGACGGACCCAATAAAAAAAAATCATCCAGTTCGGCATGGGCAAAAAAAGGGTTAACACATTCATCTGCTTCAGGCCGTGAAGGTTAGCTGGCATATTTTATAAAACCAAAGTGTTTGTGACTTGATTGTAGTGGTAAGTAGAAAAAAGAAAGAAAAAAGTTCTTGTGATTGGAAAGAGTTCTGCAGAATTCACAGTTATCGATGTTTTCTGCTTTTACCATAGACAGTGGTGGAAAAAAAGCCACGTGTATTGACGTTTTTTCTAATTTATAACTCTTTTGTATTTAGATTAGTTCCTGCAAGATTCTGCAAGTGGCTTGGGGTGTCCATCACCCCAAAATGACATTCATGATCCACAATGCATAAAAATTCTTTTGTCTCTTTCGACGATTGCACTCTTGATTGGCAGAATAACGAAGCTGGTTATAAAATGTAAAGTCATAAAGAGGAGAAAGGTCATGAAAAATATACCGGAAATCCTAGTTACAATTAGCTGCAGCAGAATACCGAATTCAAAACTATTGTGTATTTGTTTAAAGTTTGTATTTACCTGACTGTACCTAATAAGACGAAACAACTGAGGGTAAAAGGTGTATTCTTTGATGCTGTTTCCATCCTTACCGCGGCCTGATTTTGATAAAATTGATGCCCTTGCCATTATTCTGAAAACTTTCTCGATGACCTATTTATCATTTACTTTACCACAGAAAGGTGTGCAATATGATAGTATGCAGACCAGGCATGATGCATCTGCCTTGAAGAAGACCGCGATACGTTGGAACATTTCCAGAGATCTTTATGCCTCAAAACTTGTCGCAGGACTGAATAATATCTTTTACTCCAACTGGCTGGCAGCTCTCGAGCTTCCGACAATTAAATATCGATGAATAAGGGGTGACATCATCCTGACTGGCTATGGCATTCTCAATGGCAAGGACCAGGTCTCCACACACTCCACAAATGCAATGACCCCAAAACCATGGAGTCAAGCTATTTAAAAATAGATGGCAGTACAACCTTTCATCATCGTGGAACTAGTTACTACAGCACGTTTACATGAGTGTTAGGTAATTTTTTCTACCCCTAATGTTACAAAAACTAGTAAGTTTGTGGGTGACTCGGTTCCAAAAGCAATTCTTGCCTCCTACCGAGACTGTTCAATTTCAGTTTAGTTCAATGACAATTATTTGAGCTTTTGCTGTGAAGTAAGGCCCTGTCTCATTCTAATTTATGATTATTTAATTTCACTGGATTATGCATCATGCAGCAGTTTTAACAAATGTGTCGACTTTTCTATTAAACAGGTGCCGTAACACAACTGTATTCGAGTAAGACATCTGTCGATGGCAAGCAGTCATTTATGGTAAATGATTTAGACATTAGTAAAGCTGGAGTTGTCTATTTCTCCGATAGTGCACAGCGGACTCTAAAGGATGGTGTGATTGAATTGTTGGATGCTTCGCCCAATGGAAGGTAAGTTTTTTTTTCTGTTTTTGTTTCTCACTGTAAATTTTTTCATTGATATCCTTTCAATCCTTTGTTACATATTGATCACATGGAGGTAACTTTGGGGTTACAGGAGCCTACATGATGAGATGTGTGGTATAGGATGGGTATCTACAAAGGAGTAGCATGGATTATATACTACAGAATGAGGGCGATGGCTGCAGGCTCGGACTGGCCATACTGCCATCGTGCCATTGACACAGACGCCCTTTGGTAACCACACTTTTGGCGCCCCATGGGCAGCCTTCTGTTTTACCCTCTCCGAAAGAAGAATGAAAGTTTTTCCGCTGTTGCGCTTCCCTCCAGGCACAAATCTCCTTGCCCCTTTCTCCTTCCTCTTATTTGCATTTTCAACACTTTTGTTTAAACTCCACAACCCCCCCCCCCCCAAAAAAAAAATTATTTACCTTGAAATATACGACAGTACACGTGTTGACGCAGTTCAAAGCCAGTAGAATATCTAAATAAGCAAAGGCTCCTGGGCTCTTCCTTGGACAATACTTTGGGAGCTTAGAGCGTTCTCTAGACCCATCAGACTTGAATTCCTGGTAAAAAGCATGGCTCCCCTCCCCCATCATTTCTCCAAATGGCATAGACGCCCTTTGCTACCCAGTCCGACACTGGATGGCTCTCTCTCTGCACAAAAAATATCTTTTCTATCGGTGCCGGATTATGCACTTTCTTATTTTGCATGTAAGGTTATCAGCAGTTTGAAAACCAAATTTGTAATTGTCATCATTAATGCATCAGTTGTCACGTGCACAATTTGACAAGGTTTCTCAATCTACATTAATTGAAATTCATTCCTTCTGTGCATGTGTAAGAACAATGATTCTGTTAAATGTTCAGAATGCATATTGTACAAATTTGTAAAATGGGTAACAAAAGTTGAAAAAGGGCAGAACTGAGGGCTCGAAAAAGAAAAATAGGTACGTCCTGCAAATTGAATGGTACCTTTTTGGGTGGCTGAGAATTCTCGGCTTCTTGTGTGCTAACAGAATTTGTTGAAACCCATTTGTAGCAAGCTAACAACGAAACAGTTCCATGGATCAAGTTCATGTGTGTGCAGAGTTGGTGATAAAATTGAACGATTTGTGCTTCCTGCAAAATGAAATGTCAGAAACTAGTGGATCATAATTTTCAAGCCTGTGGTCTCAAAATTTGTTGTTCCCAGCTCTCATCATTTCTTTTTCACCTTTTGAACCATCAGCCCATGTGTAATAATCCAGATGGCTTGGGTGCAATTCTCTTGGACGATAACTAATACATTTGAGAGACAATTTGAATGACCTCGCAATTGCTGCCCCTTGAGAATGAGAGAACGGTGCAGAAAATGTAATGATACCATAGAATTGGTTTGTTTGATTCAGTAGTACCTAATGCCAATTGTTCGGCAATATTCCATTGGTTAGTTTCTTTGTTTCCGCATTAAGAAACGCTACAACCGAATCTCAAGCTTCCTTGTTTCAATGTCGTCAGCAGCACGATTTCGGGCTCAATGTGTGTTTACTGTTCAGCAACTTGCTGCACGCCCATATTCAGCCCTACGAGTATATATGGTTAAAAAAACAAACCCAGGCTGCTCATTGAAAAACTTACATCAATGTTTATGCTTTACCAAATGTACAGTTCAAACACCTTCTGGTGCAAGGGGTACATTTTCTGTGGAAAAATGTTGTCATTCAGATCTTCCACCTTCTTCAGGCACACAAACTGTTGTGTACCTCAAGATGGAAGATTGAAGTGCCAATGTTTTTTCCACCGAAAATTCATCCTTTGCACCTGAAGGTGTTTGGACTGGACTAGACTGGTCAAGCATAAATATTGACGTAAGCTCTTTAATTCCTGTGAAAGCCAAAGTAAATTATATCTCTCTCCATATTTCAGATTGTTTATACAAATTAATTGCTAATATGCTTGACATTGCCTAATATTGTACTGATTTTAGTTTTGCTTTTCCTTGCATAAAAATTGACCTCCCGGCATAGTTTGCAGGCATTTCAACTCAACTCATTCCTAGTTTTTCTACTACTGTAATTCTAGTTTCAAGCTTTTACTTTGCCGACTTATCATACTCAAAAAAATAAGATTGGGGGGCCCGGGGGGGGGAGCAACGGTCTGTTGCAACTAAAAGAAGAATTGAGTTAGTAAACACGCGTGTGTCTTGTTAAAGCAAAGCCATACTAAAAAGAAAATAAAATTTAAAAAATCTCGCCCAAGTTCCGACTTGCATAGACACACATGAAACCTCTCTTCACCACCCAACTGTGTTGTTTCTTTAGAGGAAGACAAGTCAAAACCATGATAATTGTTTGGTGAACTGAACATAAATGTTCACGTGGGCTTGTAAGTGCACACATGTGGAATACAATAGGCCGAAAGGCTCATTGTTCTACTTGGTAACACAGAAATTAAATGAACATGGTACGCAATTTACTAAAATTGTCCCTTGATCGTCACAAATCAAGGTGCGAATTTTCGGTGGGTCTTTTATCTTTTTGAAAGATCTCGCACCTTCCTCAGGCACTTTGAGCGTTGAATGGAGAAGCGAGAATTTGGTTTGAATTTCCCGCACGTGTTCGTGCTTGCGGTTGGGGAGGAGGGATAAGATGCAGCGAGCAGTGGCTCCATCTGTGGAGGTTGGGAAGAGATAGGAAGGAGGAGCGCTTTCCACTTGCAATTCAATTGTTGTGTCAATTCTGGTGTAATAATCTGATTGACATCGCAATGTGAGGCTTCTTGGTTGTTCATGAGAGATTTTTTGGCACTCTGGAAGTGATGGAAATTCAAACCAACTTTCCGTTTCTTCAAGTCAGAAGGCATTCAACGCTCGAAGTGCCTGAGGAAGATGGGAGATCTTTCAAAAATATAAAAGACCGAAAATTCGCACCTTGATTTGTGACGATCACGGGACAATTTTGGTAAATTGCGTACCATGTTCATTAAATTCACACATGTGGAAACTCATTCTTTAAGAAATCTTCTGTAACTTTACATTTCCCTCATAATTTCTAAACTGTTAGAGCGAGGAAGTTGTGGTTTGGACCTTCAGAAAGCTGGCAAATGAATCTTCAAACTGGTGCATTCAAACATCAAAAATCATCACCTAGTAGTGGAACTGCATTCGGTTCGGTATTTTTCTTTTGGAAGGCCGAACACCAAACCGAACCAAACATCCTCTGTTCGGTTCAGCATTGCCTTAGTGCCTACACAAGTCAAGTGATATTTGTTTATCGTCATTACTGTTTTTTTTAGCAATAATTTAGTTGTCAGTTATTTACTTTTCCAGTTATCATTCAGATTTATATTTTATTACGCTATAATTTTTGGGTGAGTAGATAAATGAAAAATTTTCAGTGTGTTTGCAAAAATGACTAATAACCTACTTTTAATGGACAAAAACAGTCACATGACGACATTATTATGCTGTTATTGGCTTAATTTATGTAGAATAATAGTAGCTAGCTGCAGGAATGTTAACAGACGTTGGCTTAAAATTATGTAGCACATTTTTGCTAGTTTTGTGGTTAATGGTTAGTATGCAATAAAAAAAAAAGGTCTAACACCATTGAGAACGAGCAAGCCATAAATAAATTTCCTGGCCTAATAATTTCTTTTTCTTTGCCCTACAGAGTCCTGAAGTATGATCCTACTACTAAGAAGACCGAAGTATTATTTGATGGAATTTCATTCGCAAATGGCATTCAGCTTTCACCAGATGAGGATTTTTTACTAGTGAGCGAAACGTCGTACTACAGAATAATGAAGTGAGTTGTGTTGCAGTTTTGTACATCTACATTTCCATAGCCATTATAATAATTGGTACATAATATAAATGTTGCATTGTTGGTGTTTAAGTGAGGTATGAGGAGTTTTTGAGGTGCTATTGAGGTTTCCAGAAATTTTGCCTACCAGACTGCCGTATCAATATCCAAAATGTAGTCCTTTTAAAACCACACAAATAAAATTGTTTGGTCTATTAGATATCCTTATGTGACGATTGCTAGAGGAAAAGATGGATAGGATTACAAAGTGTTCTAGGGGTTATTTGAACATATGAGGATGGGTGACCTTGATGTATTCCATAAAGGTCCTGACAGTGTTGTTTTGAACTACATGTTGCAGAATAGCAATGTAAATTGGAAAGTTGTAGACAACCATAAACCAACACCACAGAAAAAAACAGTGAAATCTGAACAGAATCAAGATTTACAAGCGTTCACAGTTAGCAGTATAAACTAAACTACACTGCAGTACACCGGGGCATGCAGGAAAGAGGCCACTAACCTGAAGCCTTAAGTAGCCTTAAGCCTGTGTGCTCTGGTGTACTACTAATTTGGAACGGCTGCCGTGCCGATTATCTTTCTTTTTTTGCTTCGATATTGATTTAGAGGCCCTGGCCCAAATGACCTTGACCTATTCTGAAGCCCAGATGTCTGATGCGAGTACGCAGTGGCCACTTTTGGTAAGTAGAAAGTCTACAACTCTCCAGTTTACATGCTATTCTACGATGTACAGTTCAAAAGTTAAAGTCATGGTGATCTGGAAGGATATGTCAAGGTAACCCAACTTCACAAGGTTAAATAACCCGCAGGCCATTTTTTAATCCTATCTTCCCATTATTCAGATAGTCGTTATTATAGTAAGCTGCGGTATTGGATGCGGACTTACGACTAATCCTGTGTATGTATAGCGGCTAAGCTGTTTGTCACCACTTGATATCAAGCTGGTCTAAATATGGGTGCCTAGCATTCAGTAGAATGGAGCCCAAAAGAATCAATAGCTTCTGCTTTTTAGCTTTCTGATCCAGTTACGGTTTTGTTATGTTTCCACCTATTAGGGATGTGTGATACTTGAAAAATTCGAGCCGAGTACGCAACATGTACTCGAACTTGGCTCGTCACTTGCATCTATTCTCGGAAAACTTGAATCCGGTGAAAATGCGATAACTTCGCCAATTTTTGATGTTCAAATACACAGAATTCATCGTCTCGACGAAAGCTTTCCAGTGGTGGAAATTAAAAGCCCTTAGCTCAAACCATTCTAAAGTTATATCCTAAAAACTGAAAACCAGTTGTACACGTTGACCCACACAGTCTGTTTAGCAGCATGATGAGCATCTTAAGTGTTATTGCACTAACAAATAAGTGTGTTCACCAAATACTCAAACTCGGCTTGATACTCGATTCTTCTGTTGCAGACTCAGATTGGCTCGATTCGAATTAAAATTATTCTACTCGCAAATCCTTACCACCTATTAAATTTTAGATTCTGTCAGTGATGATTAGGGTTAAAATTTACACGCTGAAAATCTGTTTGAGCTGGTTAAACTGGTTTACAAAGTTGGATTGTGTAAATCTGTCAAACTTTGGCAAAAATGAGAATTATTTTAGTAGGTGAACTATGTAACCCATCCCCGCTCCAAATCTAATAATTCAAGGTATCGGCACATGCCTGTAGACCATATCTTTAACTTTGCATGGCCTTATACAGTAGCATGAATTTCAGTTCAATCACAGTATCTTAATGGTTATTTCAACTGAAATATATAAAGATTAACAAAGTGACAATTGTATTTTCCTCGATGACACCAAGATCTTCTCCGTCTCAAGCGATCTCGCTAGCACTGCGAAACTCCAAGCCGATATCTCATACATGGTGCCCTGGACGCAAGCCATGGACATGGACCTTAATGGGAGTAAGTGTGCAGTTCTGAGGTTTGGCACCCAACATCACCAGGCTGACTATCGCCTTAGCCCAGGAACGCCAATGACAGAGAAGACTTCACAATGAGATCTTGGCATCGTCATTGACCGTGACCTAAATTTTTCCAAACACATTCAGGCTGACGTGGCTAAGGCTTATGGGGCCCTCACCATCATCCGGACCACCTTCTCAACCCTCCCAAGGAAGACCTTCCTCATGCTGTACCGCAGCAAAGTTCGCAGCACTCTGGAGTATGCAGGCCAAGCATGGTGGGTTCGTTTTGAAGAGGACCGTGACAAGCTGGAACGTGTCCAGAGACGTGCCACTAAACTTGTTGTGGGACTCAAAAACGCGTCCTATCCCGACCGGCTTGCTGCCCTCAAGCTCCCAACACTAAATTACCGACGTACCAGAGGTGATCTAATTTTCATTTACAAGATCCTCAATGGTGAAGATCCTGCAGCCAAGGAATGGTTCACCCTCTCTGCAACCTCTGCCACTCAGAACATGGGGCAAGTGTAATACGTCCCTTCGCCAAAACACACTTCCTTTCCGTGTGGTTAACACCTGGAACAAACTGCCTCAATACACCATCGAAGCATCATCGGTTCTGCAGTTCAAACAGAGATTGGATACCGTGCTCCCTTCCATCATCGCCCCCCTACAGTTATAAAAACTTGTAGCTTCATGGGTACCCTGGTGTCAAAAGCTCTTTCTGCTTACTGCTGGTTTTTTTTACATATGCATATTCGTATATTGAAGAACTGAAAGAGTTCTACTGCCAAGATCTATCTAAATGTGACTTTGAATCTGTTTATGCTCCACACACGATTAATAAACTGGGAGGAGTCTAAAGCGAACATTGATTATCCGTACCAGTTCAAAGCTGCGCTAAACATGGGAAAAATCGTTCGGAGGGCAGACGACTAATAATGGCTTCCACTAGTGCATCTTCAATCGGGTAAAAGAAGAAAAATCTTTTTCACTTACTTTTACAACGCAGCACCAAAAGTGTTCCAGTTTCTTCAAGCTAGAAAATTTTCGATTGCCTATACTGGCATTCTTCCTCAGGCTTGGACAATGAGATGCACACGCACCAACGAGAACACTTCTGGTGCTGCGTTACAAAAGTAAGTGAAAATGAACGTAAACCAAAGTAAATTGTCTGTACCATCGGTATTTGAAGGGAAAAATCGTTCACAGCCAAGCTAGGGAAATAACTTGGAATGTTTATTTCTTACTACCTGCAAATACTTACTTCAGTAATTATGCTAAAATCATCATTTTACGCTATCACTGCTCAATTATCAACTAAAAAACTCCCTTTTTTTTAGCCTGTCTCCAAACTTTCTCTCCTCTCCCGCCAGAGGCGCTGCTACTCCTCGCTAGGAGGCCGCCATCTTGTTTGTTCCCCTCATCACATTTTGATGCAACGACGCCAGCCACTCTTCATTTGCGAACGGCCCCTGACTTACTCCACTCTCCACTAACTTTGCGTCGTTCAACATCACCACACTTTCATGAATGTCCGCAAAATCATTTTCGTTTGTTGACGCCATCTTGTTTTCTCCCTCCGGTTGGCAACTTGTAGTCGTTTCGTTCTCAACCAAACTTGCCGTTGCAGCCCTGGCCCTTTGATCTGCTTTTTGATCCGATTTCTTCCACGTGTGTAAAATGTCCTTCACAATTGAACGATGATGTAAATCGCACAATTCACAAATTTTGGTGACGAAGTTGCAGGGCCTGCATCCACGGCAAAGAGGGTGGAAATCTTTTGACGATTTCTTGCAACTGCACGCATCAAATTTCTTCGAACTGAGCCTCTCACGTAATAGATCGTTTGATGCTTCTATCGTGGACATAATTATGCACGGATAAGTTGATAAATTTGCTTCCCAACTCGAAAACAAAGGCAGCGATGCCAAACACGTCCTTCCTTAACAACGTGCTCAAAATGTGATGAGGGGAACAAACAAGATGGCGGCCTCCTAGCGAGGAGTAGCAGCGCCTCTGGCGGGAGAGGAGAGAAAGTTTGGAGACAGGCTAAAAAAAAGGGAGTTTTTTAGTTGATAATTGAGCAGTGATAGCGTAAAATGATGATTTTAGCATAATTACTGAAGTAAGTATTTAGGTTAGTAAAAACTAATTTTACCTTTTAAAATTATCGTTTTTATCTTCACAACAAGGATCCAACGAAAAGTAAGAATGTCGTTTTAGCAGAAACATCCGAGACTATAAAGATTTCTTTCAGCTGCATGAAGACTGGTTCACGAAGGCGCACAACTACTGCCCGATAAAAGTGTTGTTGTTACTCCGGAGACAAGGTCAAAATGTCAGCGAAGAAACTGGCAAGAAAAGCACCAACATTATCAGCTTTATTATAGGAAAAAAAGTTTGGCATAAAATACGGAAAATGTGCATAGAAATAGTTGCCCACCATTGCTGATTTCTGTGCCAGGTGACATATTTCATAAAGGACCTGTCTAATCCATTTATTTATTTGGATGAAACTTGGGTAAATTAGCATCATGTCAGAGTTCCTCAGTGGTAGTTAAGGACAAGACAAGTGATGTCTTACTCTGGTCGGAAAATGCCAGCGACTGAGTTTGTCACGTGCCGGCAGCCAGGATGGCTTTGTTAAGGACCGCATGGTGCTTTTTCGTTCTAAAACTAACTCAGTTGACTACCACAATGAAATGAATGGTGAATGCTTTACAGAATGGTTTAAAAATGAGCTACTTCCTAACATCCAATTCAAACTCTGTTATTACCGTATAATAGAAGATGCGTCGTACCGCTCGGCGGAAAAGAAAGCACCAACTACCAAAACTCTTAAAGGCAGTTGGAGTAGCTGACGGTGCGAGGCATTGAAACTGACCCCAAAATGCGTGGGACAGAGCAGTATGACCGACCTTGTAAAACAATACAACCATGACAACATCATTGGCGATCTTGCAACCGAACACAGCCACATTGTAATTCCTTCCACCATACCACTGCAGTTTTAATTCTGTAGAATTAATTTAAGCGCAGGGCGCAGTAACAATGATTTTTTTTAAACTCGCCGATGTAGAAACTTTGACAAGAGAATTAATATTGCATGTTACAGCACAAAACTGGAAGAAAGCGATTAGCCACACGTATTGAATAAAGAAGTACTGGGCGAGTGATTCTGAAATTGAGGAAACCGTCGAGCCATTAATTATTCACATCGGTAATGACGATGAACTGGATGCCAATCCACTTTTCCCAACTCCTCACTTGGCTTTAACTTTGCGCTAATGACCAAGCTTTCGACGCGCCATTAAGCCTCAACCCCCCCCCCCCCCCCACTTGGCTTTAAGCAAAAAAAAAAAAGCTCTGTTCAAAGCTAAAACAAAAGTCGTTTTCATGGCCAACAATAATGAATAGTTCAGAACTTTATACTGTTTCAAACAAAATGAAATAAAATATCACAACAATCCCGTTAACCCACACATTTATACAGTGTCACCAACCCCAAATAAACCCAAGCCGAATTAAAAAGTAAACAGTTCTATATCAGAGGTGTAAACTCCTCCCACCACCCCCACCTTTCTAACCTTGTCAGTTGTCAGTCAGTCACGTACATTCCCTGATTGTAGTTTGTCTGTGGAAACAGAAATTAGTAAGACTGTACTGGTTCTGATACCAGTACTGTAGCGGTATCGTGGTATCGGTACTATGACTGATATCATACATTTTACAGGTACCAGTGCAGCACTACATATCGTGAAGTTACCACATATCATGAGAGTTTTTCTCTATACGCTTTACGTTACTGTACCAATTTCGACAATTCCTATAATTTGTGGACCATTCCATGTTTAGTAAATTTAAAAAGATTAAATCCCGAGAACCACCCTTTTTTTAATTGTCATACTTTGGTGGTAAAGGCAATATTTCTTGGGTTACTGGTATCGGTATCAGAGCAGGAACCTGTATTTTTGAGGTACCGGAGTCGGTACCAGCTGTAAACATTTGTATTAATCGAGAAACAATGAAGCTAATATTGCGAACAGCTTAGAATGACATATGACTCACGATGGCACATGAATTTTTTTCATCATAACTGCTGCTCAGTTGTCATTCTTAGCTCTTCACAATATTGGCTCAGTTGTGTTTCGTTCGTCTGTAGCCTAATAATGATTCGCAATACAGTTTCACTTATAATATTTTTGGAACCAAATAAATTAGCCAACTCCTCCCACAATATTAACCCTTTAATGCCTATGCCAAACTGGATATTTTTTTTTTAAGTCCTATATGATAGTTTGGTTGGTCGCGGGATTCGATCCGGCATTCACTTGGTTTGCAGACGAGGACGCCGACCACTGGGCTGTTGCTGCTCGCTTTACTCTGTGTCCCTGGGGACCCCTCATAAAGCTCGCGTTGCGCGTTGAGACTTAGTTTTTTGCCGTTCAGTAGCCGTCCTTTTAAAGGGACGCCAGGCTACAAAGGGTTATTGTTGCTTGGAGTGGGAAGGAGAAAAAGAGTTATTAACCCTTTAATGCCCATGCCAAACTGGATATATTTTTTTTTAAATCCTATATAGTTGGGTCGGTCGCGGGATTCGATCTGGCACTCACTTGGTTTGCAGACGAGGACGCCGACCACTGAGCTGTTGCTGCTCGCTTTACTCGGGGTCCCCGGGGAGCCCTCATAAAGCTTGCGTTGCGCGTTGGGACTTAGTTTTTTGCAGTTCAGTAGCTGTCCTTTTAAAGGAACGCCAGTCTATAAAGGGTTAATGGTTAACCCACCTCAATAGTGTAATTACTTACGCAGAGCTTTGTACGATGCAGAGTAGGAAACATTTTGCAACAATATGAAAAATGCTGTGCGGCTTACTACGTTGAATAATATTCAGGGACATCGTTTAAAAGCACACGCTAATTCAACGTTCACTTTCTGCCGTTCAATGACTTTTCAACAAACAATAAGCCTCACTGTTTATAAAAATTGATGGCTACAATACTTCAGGCTTTTTTCTTTATGCCAGATTTATTTTCACATTTGTCTGTTTTCCTCATGGCAGGTGTGTGCAACCGTGCCAAACGCACCATCCACGAGAAACACAGACAAATGTGAAAGTAAATCTAGCATCAAGAAAAAAGCCTGAAGAAGACATTTATTTTGCAGCCCATAATTTTAGCCTATAAACAGTAAGGCTTATTGTTGAAAATTCACTGAACAGCAGAAAGTGCATGTTGAATTAGCGTGTGCTTGTAAACGATGATTTGGCAAGTGGCAACAAGTGTTTTGTTTTCCATTAACCATATCGCGCACGGAGAAAACACTATTTTATAGCGGATAAACACAAGGTGCAACAACACCAGGAAAATGTGCACGACCAACATATTACATGTCGGCTACTGCCAGTGTTCTAATCTTGTAAGCAGTATAGCTTAATTTAGAATTACTCAGCAGCTGTGTAGAAACTTAGCTATCCAACTTTTAAAACTATGAGACACAAGTAACGGTTTAAAAATGGAGTTTGGCAACGTATGGCAGACCTGCGAAATAAAAAGGAAGAAAACAGCGGCGCAATACACCACATGGACACAAGGCACCGCATAGATTGGTTAAGCACCCAAACCTTGCTAATTCAGATTCATCGAGAGATCGCCACCTCAGAAGATTAGAATCATTGCCGAGTCGGGTACACCTGGGAGACCAAAAAAGGCTTATGAACATCCAAGCCCCAGTAATGCCCAATATACAATACCTGGTGTGCACTGATGTGAAAGAACAGTAGCCCAGTCTTGCAAATATCGAGGGTTACACCCGTGGCAAGATTCAAATCAACAATGATGTAGGCAGTAGAAAAACACGATCTAAATACGCTTGAAGAAAGTTGCAGGAAGAGACTTGATATCCACTTCGGAGCAACCGAAAATTTGCTAATACTGTACAGTAATTTGTCTTTGAGACTGTGCAAAAAACCTGGAACAATCTGACTAATTTGCTGATTAAACATTTTTAAACACTACTAGACTAAATATTTTAAGAGGCAAGCCTTGGACCAATAAAAAAAAACTATTCGTTGATGCCTGGCTTTTTCTCCACGCTTGTAGGGAAAGAGTAAATGTTGAAGTACGGGTAGTGGTAGCCTACATGAAAATATGTAAATTTAGCAGTTAAGCTGCAAAGGAGATTAATTCCTCAACCATACTTGTACTGTAGTCGCACGACAGCTGTGTGTTGTGATGCACGTATCGTGTGACCAGGCTAGTTCAATCGTTTGTCAATTGCTAACTCATTGTTATGTCATGCCACACAGTCACTGCACATGGTTCAGATGATCCATCTTACTGATCTACTCAAGTTATCCTCCTGGCTTATTATGTATGCTCATTCGCCCTATTTTATTTATGCTGGTGCAACAATAGTATAGGAGTACTAGGAAATAGTATAACCGGTCCAACATGCCAGTAATTCCATTTTAATAAAATATGTATTGTGCACACATGGCATTAATTTTAATAGCATTTCTGAACCTTGAATTGCAGATATCATTTGAAAGGTGAAAATAGTGGCCAACTTGAAGTATTTATCGATGGTCTACCCGGAGCACCAGATAACATTCGCCTCAGTCCGAGAGGAACTTATTGGGTATCGCAGTGCTCTACCCGTCTTCCTGACCATCCGGGATTGCTGGATCGTTTAGGTGACAAACCACTTGTACGCAAAGTGGCAGCTCGCTTTCTGCATCTGCTTCATGCCACGATTGGATTTGTGACATCTAACATCTATGGACCGCCGTTCATGAAAGATTTGCAGTATAAGGTAATTAAGCATAGGAACAGCACAGGGCTACTAAGCCCAGTTTAAAACATTGTGTAGTAATTTTCAGTCAAGAACGCGACAGCAAACTTGCCTTATTTTTGTTTCTAAATGCAATTTGAGCCAAAATTTTCTTGGCTACAAAATTTGACATTCAAGTACAATTTCTTTGTTCTGCCTGTAAATTTAAGTATCTGAAAACTGTTTGTTCCAAACTATTTGCTGAGGTTCTACTGTGTAGTTTGCAGTTTTAAATCTGAATCATGTAAGGTCAGAGTATTATTACAAAACCATTCTTCCTTACTGTAGTAATTTACTTTGTAACTTTTTTTTTTATTTTTCAGGTAACTCACATGCATGAATACGCAGACTTTGTAGTTCCGAACTATGGCCTGATACTTGAAGTTGACAACAAAGGACAAATAGTTCGTTCTCTTCATTCGCCGAAAGGGGCCGTTCGATTTGTGAGCGAAGTCATGGAATACGACAATACATTGTATTTAGGATCACCGTGGCACAAATTTTTGGCCAAAGTGAAATTATAATTCTTTAGGATTGTGATTGTAATGCTCAAAATATCGATCAATAATAAGTGCAGAAACCATGATGTCCCGTGGAGGCACCGAGAATTTCACACCAGCTTCTCAGAAGCTGGTGTGAATTTCTCAGAATTATTCTGAAATGCTTACATGTAAGAATTATGGTTAAAAAAAAATACTATTTTTTATAAACAGCTTTATTTTTTATTGCTTGTCTTATTTCTTAACGTGACTTTACAAAACTTCTCTACCACCAGGATGGCATTTCTGAAGGCAAAACAAAATGTTTACTTTAAGCCTTGGAAAAATACGCATTACCAAAAGTTTAGACAAAAACTTTTGGTAATTCTGAATGCCGACAGGCTCATTTTACTTGGCTAACTAACGAATTTGGAAGAGACAATAACGCTTACGCCAATTTGAAGTTTCAGATTGC
>JAHWFP010086911.1:0-11095 GCA_023313725.1 Lithobius niger
ACGGGGTAATGACCCATAACTGCTGATAATTACTTAGTAACTGTCATTAGGTGTTCGAAGTGGAACAATACGGCCAAACCTTACAACAGTAAGGCCTGGGTACTAACAGAGATTTTACTCCGTTTTTGCCCTTTTCCTTATTACTAAACTTTCTAAGTTCTTACTAAATTCTTTCTCTTCAAAAACGTCTATAGTAGGATTCATATTTGAGCGGGTTCATACGAGCATTAGTTTTCATTAGATGACTTAAAAGGTTCCTAGAATTGAATTAATTTTAAAAAAATATATATATAAATGATTTAGTAATCAATGCGTTAGACGACGCAAATACACAAACGGCTAATATCTCCATCTCTTCGAATACCCAGCCTTGTACCAAGCCACATTTACGCTTTGGTGGTTACGGAAATGACGTCATCATTTTCTAAAATTAGCGGCTATTGCTTCCGTTAATCTACTTTCACAGGCAGTATAGTTCCGAAATATTTAAGTACTAGTTGTTTTTAGGCTTGACGTGGGTTGTTTGTTAAAGCATGCCATGTTTGACAGGAACATCAACAATTCCAAGTAAATGACTGACCTTTGAAAAATGCGAACGTAGCCGCCCTGAATTGATTTGATGGGGGCGTTTTGAGTGCACGGCTTTGACGCTTTGTGACGTTGGAGTTGCGCACCGGTTGATGACGTCATTTACCTGCAGGCAACACGGTAATTTTAAATCACTTCGCCACATACCAGATGTGGTGCTCCTAACATCCATTCTGGTAAAAGGATAGTATTATCAGGCTCTGTAACTTGTTGGTTTTCTTCCTCAAGTCCGTGAGACAACCCCAAAGTGCTGTACGAGGCTGTTATGAAGCAAGAAGGAATCTCTTTTTTTATATGACCAGTTGAATCGAGGGAAAAAATGCCGGGGAAAAAAAGTCCGGAAAAAAACAGGCGCAGGAAAAAAGCTGAGAAATAAAGCCAAAAGAAAAAAAGCCTCGGGGTAAAACGCAACAGAAAAAATTACGTTTCCTGGTGAAACTTCGTTTGCCTGCCTGGTGAAATTCGAGCCAACGCAACTGACTTAACATAACATATAAGAACACAACAACACGAAAAAAAAATCCGCAAAATTAACGAAACAATTCAGCCGTTTTTTTTTTGCGTGGCTTCCTCCCCCCCGCCCCCCCCCCCCCGGCAGCTTTTTTTTTCCGCGCATGGACCTGTTACAGGATTGAAAATACCGTCATCCACTTATGAATGTTCAAAAATCGGCATATCAGCAAATAGGAAGAATAGTGACAGCTGAACTGAATGAAAAACTGACGAAAAGCTGGCAAAAATTCCTACCTTGGTTCGGGGCGAGGGATAATCGTCTAACTGGAAAATCGCATAATTGGAAGAACGTATAACGGAAAATAGTATAACGGAATATCATCGAACAGGAAATTCGTATAATGGAAAAGCGTCTAACTGGAAATTCGTATTATAGAAAATCGTCTAATATCTCTGCCTCGCTCGCGCTACCGCGCTCGTTGCGGCTGTACACATAACATTAGTAACCGCAGTTGGACGTTAATCCAGTTAGACGTTTATCCATTATACAATTATCCATTATACGGTATTCCGTTTAGATGCTTTCCCAGATTTTTTATTTAGGCAGATTTTAGACAATTATCCCATTAGACGATTTTCCAGTTAGACGTTCGTCCGACGCCCCCCTTCGTTCAGCAACAGCTCCAGTAGTGATGAGGAAGCCAGCTAAGACAGTGAGCTTGATAGCTGACTTGAGTTTCAAGGCTCACTGGGAAAAGGGAGGAAATTTTGAATCTAGTGGACTTAGGAAAGTTCGTTGGTGGTTGTTGTTGTGCAAGTCTCGTGACTCTTGCCTGAAGAAGCTTATCAGTGGAGATGGTCGAAAATTTGTAAGGTTGAATGGTGGAACTTGGACGATTTTTGGTTTGGCGTAAGTGACTGTATTTAATCAATTAGAGGATGTTGTGGTAAACTGAAGTTCGGCCTTTTTTTGACGACTAATTTACTCAACGACGGGAGTTGTGGGAAAAATTCGGAGTTTTCGCAGCCATTATGTTCAGTTGGTAGGCTATACGTAACATGACTTGAACTTCGCCATATTATAGCTTGCTACAATTCCTTTCCAAATGTCGCCCAGAGCCCGAGGGCAAGCAAAGGCTGTCTCAACCCAAATCTCCAAACCAGTCACGTGGCCAACCCGTGTCAGCAAGCATTCCTTATCGACCCATCTCGACAGCTAGGCCGGAAGAAAAAGAACTTGCTGCCTGACACAAGGAGGCTGGGTGGCCCGTCCCACTGCCGCTCACCACGCCCCTCCACAAACGCAAACGAGCGGCCAGTGAGGTTGAAGGAGACGTTTTGCTATGGTTTAAATTCCGTAAATTATGACTGCTGATACCAATCTTGAAAGGTTCTCAGTTGAACCCTGGTGTGACGTCACAATTTATCATCAAGTGTGTATTCTGGGCTAAAGTAGTCACATTTTAGTCCAAATGTGACGTCACTTGCTCGCATCAAGTGTGCATGTCTAAAGCAGACACACACTCCATTCTGACAACAGCCGGACACGGTATGGCTACCGGCAACTTGTACGGCCAATGGTGCGTGCTCTGACTATATCCGGCTTAGCATTTGAGCTGGGCAATCTCCCTGCAAACGGGGACACAATCCGTCGGACTTAATAGTCACCACAATCACTAAAGCTTTTGTATGTACATCCTTATAATGGATCCATTTGTATTTTCACGGTCAAACGCAGCGTCTCGTTAATGATTACACCCCACAAAACATAAGCCTCATGTTGAAACCCCATATGCACAACATTGCAACTGCTTTGAAACACGCCACAGCGAGACTTGCCATGATTTATACCAACGGATGTGAGCTTACCAGTCAAGTGCTTTAAGCTGGCCTCACACCAAATTAGTCAAATGTCTCGCGACGAGACGTTGCGAGACAAATGTCTAATACCGATTTAGCATTCGTAAATTCAAGCGGCCAGGCCAGACTGGGGCGGGCCGGCCAGTGCCGATCGGGGCCACTGCTGGTCCGGCCTGCCCGCTTTCACGTTGGTTAATTCCACGGCTCTGTGAGTACGATTTACAGCACACCACGTGTCGGTTTGTGGTACTTGACACGTTACACTTTCTACCACTACACTGCAGCACCATTCATAAACCATTCTGATTTAGGCGGCGCTGGCCGGCTCCGACCCTAATTTGATTTCGCGTTGGTTAATAAAACGGTCTTGGCCGTGCCTAGACCAGCAGGCTCACACCATTGGTGTGAGCCGGGCCGGCTCTCGAAATACCGGCCCGGCCTAGGTCGGCCCGATTTCGCATTGGTTAATAAAACGGTGCCCAGCCCTCCTTAGCACGGCCAGGGCCACTTGAATTTACCAATGCGAAATCGGTATAAGGGCCCCCGCAAACACATCGGCCAAGCCGCGCGGCCAGGTCGCTGCGGCCAATGAGAATGCTTACGGTTTATGTAGCAACGCGCACTTGGCTGAGGTGGCCAGATAGTCACGGCAGCCACTGGGATCCTGAGTAGCGTGCAGGCGACCACATGGACCATACTTGCTCTGTGTTCACTTTTCGCCACGTGATCGAGAATTATCAATGAAAGACAGACGTGGCCGCGCGGCATGTCGGCTTGTTTTTTGGCCGCGATGGACACTGGCCGCATGACCTGGACGCCCAGTGCCCGGGAGCCCTAATTTCGTGTGCGACCTGCATCGTGCATAGTCCGTGTGCAGATAGCTGGAGCTTCGCCTTGTAGCCTAAAGACGTGTTGCGACTATGTCATATCCTGTGTGTGGCGCTCAGCTCATTGCTATGGTTGTGGAAACGTCTGCAGCAAGTTGAGACAGGTTTCCACAAAATGTCATGTCGTGAGACCAAATGCCGCAATTGGTCTCACAACAGGACATTTTGGTCGTAACCTGTCTCAACGTGACGTCTTCAAAACCATAGCAATGAGTTGAGCGCCGCACACCGGATGCCACAAAACGAAGCTCCTTCTAGGTTCGTCTGTCGGGGTTTCTCCACCGAAATCGACGTTTTGTTTTGCAACTTCTCGTCGTGAGAAATTTGGTGTGAGAAATTAGGTTGCGATAAAATGTTTTGTCATGAGACTAACGGTGGCCGCACACCAATTTAGATAAATATATCGCAACGAAACGTTGAGAGACAAACCGTTGCATCTGGTGGAGAGACGCCACCAGACGTAACTAGAAGGCGCTTCGTTTTGTTGTCGTGATACGCCTAAATACGTCTCATCCGGTGTGTGATACTCAACTCATTGCTATGATTGTGGAGACGTCTGCAGCACGCTGAGACTGGTTAGGTTGCGACAAAATGTTTTGTCGTGCGACTAAGGGTGGCCGCACACCAAATTAGACATTTGTTCTCACGACAGGACATTTTGTCGTAACCTGTCTCAACGTGCTGCAGACGTTTCCACAACTATAGCAATGAGCTGCGTGCCACACACCGGACGCGACATTGTAGCGAGACGTCCCTAAGGGTCTTTAAGCATCTTACGACAACAAAGCGAAGCTCTTTCTAGTTTCGTCTGATGGGGGTCTCTTCACCAGATGCGACGTCTCGCGACGTTTTGTCCTGCAACGATCCGTCGCGAGACAATTATTGTATAATTTGGTGAGCGATCACCCTAAACGTCTAATTTGGCGTGGGCCACCCTAGTCTTTGCCTTGGTGTTATACTAAGGAAAATTGGAAATTAAGCCAACAGTGAAAATCATACACAAGAAATAACGTAGTTCAGTAAGCCACCTTTATGCACTTACGTTTCGTCGGAGTGGCATGACCCGGATTCGAACCAGCTACCCAGTTCGCCCCCAGATCACTTGCATAGCGCCTTAGTCGCTATGGCCACATCCTCAACTGGCAATCCTCAACTGTCTATTTATTGGTGTTATACAACCAAAGGAATTCATCACTGTCCCTAATAATCGGTTCGTGGTGTTTGGCCAGATTCGGCGCCATGTTGTTGTAATCTAAGTGCTCTCAAATCCAACTCGGTGAACGTTGGCCGCTGCTGGACAGGAGCCACATGGACTCGTCTCGTCGCTCGAGCGCCGCATGGATACATGTAATAGTGCCTTCCTAAAGCACCGAACATAGCGAACAGAACGCACCACTGTTAGATATAGTTTGGCTCCAAACTTGACGTCGCGCGTGCGCAGTGATGTTGCGTCAGCCGTTCAGTACCTTCCTACACTACAACACAGCTCAACAAGCTCAGCAGAGTATTCGATATGTCATACTTTCACCGCAACCAGACCTGACTAATGGATTTGACCAGGATTGGCTAATAGATGTGACCAGGCGAGAGCAATGCCAAATTGCGAACCATATCAGGGAGGTGGTTTGCTGGGGTGGAGGTTTGAGCATGCGCGAGGTAACAGTTTTGACGAAACACATTCATCGCTGACGATGTTGACGTCAATCAAGCCGCATCAACACGGATATTCGCAGGGAATGAGCCAAACTGTCAGCAACAGTGGTGCGTTTGGTCCGCTCTGTTTGGTCGTTTAGGAAGGTACAGAGAGTACTAAACATATAATGAACGGGGTGGAACCAGCCAAAAGTCATATAGTAGAACAATCCACACCTGTATTGAGCGTTATTAAATTTTACGCTTGAGCGCCATTATCACATTATTGATAACTTGTCTCACGTTCAAAGTCATTATTTGTGCCACCACATTGTCGAGAGCGATCTGAAAAGCGGTTTAGGGTCGAGGTAAAAGCCCCGGCCATTACCGGAAGTGGGTGCGACAGCAAAGACTGAAAAGCTTGTGAGATCGCTCTGGACAATCTAGTGGTACAAATAATGACCTCGAACGTGAGACATGTTAACAATAAAGACCTTCAGTGCGAGTTCCAGTGATTATAACAGTGATTATAAAAAGATACGTATTGTTCTACGATGTGACTCCTGGATGCTTTCACCCTTTCATTGTTCATGTGTATATATGAACGTTATGTTTGCAGGTAACTGTCCGTGTGATGCCGCGTTTCTTTCCATTACGAGTGCATAAAGCACGTAAATATCCTACTCGCAGACTCTAATAGTAACTGTGTAGAGTTTACAAGTGTAGCATACACATGTTTTACACTCGTAGTGCAAGGAAACATGCCTTCATACAGTCTGTGTCCTGCAAACATAACGTGGAACAAACTATAGTACTCTGTATCGTGCCATTTTAAAAGAAAATGTTAAAACAGAGTATGAATGTTCTCAAAATCGCAACACTTCACTGCAGAAAATACCAACGCTAATAAATAAAGAATAAAGCAGAAGGTATGAAAGAGGCGTCGGACGAACGTCTTAACTGGAAAATCGTCTAATGGGATAATTGTCTAAAATCTGCCTAAATAAAAAATCTGGAAAAGCATCTAAACGGAATATTTTATAATGCATAATTGTATAATGGATAAACGTCTAACTGCGGTTTCTGATGTTATACATATAGCCGCAGCGAGCACGGCAGCGCGAGCGAGGCAGGGATATTAGACGATTTTCCATTATACGAATTTCCAGTTAGACGCTTTTCCATAATACGAATTTCCTGTTAGATGATATTCCGTTATACGTTCTTCCAATTATGCGATTTTCCAGTTAGACGATTATCCCTCGCCCCGGTATGAAAGGTTAACAGACCAGGTTTTAATGCACATTTTTTTGCTTCGTTGGCCAGTTCTAATCCTGTTTGTTTACAATCCTGAATTTTTCGGCTTTAAACGGTTCAGTTTGGTACCCTAGTTTGTTCGTAAACAGTTGAGTGGTGCATCCCTGAATGGTTGTAGAGTAAACCTAGGCATCCAGGTTAAGTAGACAAACGTGCCATTCTTTCCCCTCCCCCGCACTCCACTCGTAAGCGTGGGAGTAAAGGATTGTTCCTCGTCAGAGCAACCCGACCGGAAGTTTAGACGAGATCGGTGCAAGCATCATTGGCGCAGTTCCTTGGGAAATAAATGTGGAGCCAGCAAGCTGTTGCGCCCAACGGGTTAATTATACAGGATGAAAAGGAGTGGGGGGGGGGGGCGGGGGGCGAGGGGGAGGCGGTATCATCTTCAAGTACAAGTTATTGTTAAAGCTTCTCCAGCTATAGAATTCTCAGCCCGATACGCCAACTGCGTCACGGATTTTGGAGTTAAAAATAGCAACAAGTTTTCTTCACAGCCTCCTGCCGCCAACTCGAGGAATGTCCGACGGTTAATATGGATCGTCTACGTCAATCTGGGCTTCAAGAGCAGGAGGTTTACCGCTTATGTTATGCAAGCTTGTAAAAAAAAAAAAAATGAATTGTGTGGTGATGTGGTGCTATAAGCCGACAGGTTGATGTTGTTTTGACTGAGGTCGGGAGTTTTTTTTGTGTGTGTGTGTGGGGGGGGGGGGGAGAGAGTTGGGAAGATGAAATGAATTAAGATTTTAATTTTTTAGTTTCACAGTGCGAAATTTTAACTGGGAAATCTTGGGTATTTACATTTTAATATGGTTTAATGTAAAAAAAAAAATTCGGACACAAAGACCTCTTCAATTTTAGTTGACCATTTGTAACCATATGTAAGCCACAGGGTAAAAGAGCGCGAGTGTGAAATATTGTGTAAAAATGACACGAATGTGAAATATTGTGAAAAATTGACTCAAATGTGAAACGGCAGGAAAAAAGGGCTCGAAGGTGAAAAGATGAAGAAGTAGGCTACTTATTACGGAAACGGGCACAGCTATGAAATGTTAGGCACGAATGTGAAATATTAAGTAAAAAATTTACACGAATGTCAAATATTAAGGAGGGGTGGGGATGGGGGGAGTGCCATGGTAAAAAGGTCGGAGAAGAAAACATACCTTTGAAAAAATAAATGGGCATTTCGATCTGGACGTAACTTGCGATTAGTTGCGGTTTCTCACGTTACTTATAATTACGTATATCCGCAGCGAGGGGCATTCTAGCATTACGTCATGGGGAGGGGGTAGCCTACTGTGACGAATACTGACCGGGGGAGGGGGGGCAGTTGATGATGTAAGCACCGTTATCCCAATAAAAGAAACACAAAAATAAAGGTCCTCGGAAAAAACAGTGAATGTACAGGGAAAACACCGCGTCTTGGGGGGGGGGAGTTAGAAATGACGTAATACCGGAGGGGGGAGCAATTGATGACGAGGGGGGAGGGGGATTGAAAATGGCCAATTTCATGATGACGTAAAACTTAACGCCCCCTCCCCGATGCGGTAGCGCGACTGTGGCAGGGACGTTGCGTAGCCTATTCCTGCCTCAGATTCATTTTATTTATTATTTATTTTCATCCATGGGTGTTGAGTTTTCCGTTTCTATGGATTTTAAAGTGTTAAAACTTGACTTTGGCTTTCTAACCATATCGTTTCTTTGTTGATAACGAAAGGGAATTGCTTTGAATCGCCGCCAAATTGTGTATTTTATTTATGCGCAATATACTGCCTTTCCATTTTGATCGTTACCAGACTGGTAACGATCAAAATGAAAAGGCAGTATAGTACGCATAAATAAAAGACACAATTACGATGTTTGTGCTTTGTAAGATTCAATTACCGTCGTTTTTTAATATCAGCTTGAAAATGGGAAAAGCGGAGGGAAGCCTTGACCAAGCAAACTCGGCGCTCAGCAAGTAAGCAAGCCGCTGACTTATAAAACATCCCTCATGGCTCTGCGATTTGCCGCCATCTTGCGTGCGTGTTCGATTCGTGACTTGGTGTACGACGAATGACTAAACACGGTCAGTAATACCAGTCTCGGAGTATTTTTTCCAGGCGTATTTTTTCCATCCTGACATTTTTTGGACCTTTTTTACCCCTATCTTTTTGGGCCGGACCTTTTTGTCCCCCCAGAACCTTTTTTCGCAGATATTTTTACGCAAGATTTTTTCCTCTACCGACCATTTTTTTTCCCCCGGAACCCAATGCGAAACGAAATTTAATCAGTGAAAAAACAACAACAACAACAACAACAAATCGGGTGATATTCAAAGTATTTCTTGCATTACTCCAGGGGCGTACTGGGAGGGAGCCATTTAGGCCCGGGAAATGGTGAACGTACGGCTCTCTCTTGTGGCATTTCAAGAAAATCGGTCATTACGGAAAAAAATTAATAGCCCCCCCCCCTCCCTCCCCGGGGGCAGGTCCTTGGAGCATATAGGCCGCATGGGAAACCACCCGTTTTCCCGCATGGCCAGTACGCCTCTGCATTACTCTCCTATTAATTAACAGATAACTCGCGGCGGCACCAGCCCTGTATCGTTGTCTGTCTGTCTGTCTGCGTTTATGCGAGGGCGATTTTTGAAGGCCCGTTCTGACTAATGCTTTCCAGTGATTCATTCCGTGGAGCTGCATAGCCGGAATTCTTGGGATCAGCCAGCTGCCTTCCTTCCTTCCTTGCATGGATGTCTACCTGCAAATCGGTGAACAATATTTTTGTAGTACTTAATACCTTATAGGAAGGGGATTCACACACTGATCATCAATCGAAACCGAAACCGAATGACTCGTACGCTCTACGTCTAGACAAGGTGAGGTGGAATGAAACCACACCTTGTCTGCCCGATTTTATATCACCGACTTTCAGCGTCTTTCATTATGCGGCGATAGTTTTGTTGTTGCACTTCCTTTCCCCCAGAATTAATCAGTTCCTTTTTAGAAAGAGAAACGAGATTTTAACTTATTGAGAAACGGAATTCGTCTAATTGGAAAGTCGCGTAACTGGAAGAACGTGTACTGTACAACAGTGTGATCGAAAAGGGTCTAACCAGAAATTATAATGGAAAATCATCTAACGTGCTTGTTTCCCTAGTACTGCAAATCCACCCAAAACCAAAACTGGTATAAGAGAAGCCGCCAAATTTCCAAGAAATGGTCGGCCTTCGAAAGTGGTGATATCATTCAACCAGGGAAAGGACGCCAAGGTTAATCCTATTAGCAAAGTTAATCGCACCGAATGATACTTTGGACGTTAAATGAAAACTTGACGATTGCTACCGCGAGTAGTAATGTTCTATTTTGAACTATTAGTCGGTGCGATTAACAAAGACAGACCCTATTTGAAAACTTGGCGGGTGTACATTTTCTCATTGATAATCTTCACATTTGCCATTACTCAATTAGCCGTTACATCAGCCAAACTGGCACGGCTTGGTTTGTTATATATGCATGTTTCACAAGCTTTTCACAAATTAATTATCAAATTATTGCTCATTTAGACTGTTATCTAATCGTTCTATGTTCAGCGCCGATTTATAAAATCCACGTAAAGGTGCCATCAAGCTTACCTACTGCATAGTAGGGAGTTTCTCTTAACTACCTGGCCTTTATCATTCGAATCGGGTTGCCTTTGTACAGGCCATTGTATTAATCTTCTCAAAAATAGACACAAATCGCTGCAAATAATATTAAGGAAAATTGGAAATTAGCCATCAGCGAAACTTATATACTAGAAGTAACGTAGTTTAGTAAGCCACCTTTATTTACTTACGTTTCGTCGGAGTGGCATGACCCGGATTCGAACCGGCTACCCAGGTCGCCCCCCGATCACTTGCGTAGCGCCTTAACCGCTATGGCCACATCCTCCAATGGCTTTTACTACGTCTTTATTGCATACTGCTGCTTTGTGGTCGCTAGCTGTACAAACGTAATTCTTAGTACTGACTTCGTACTGACAAAACGTCGCACGACAGGACATTTTGTCGAAATCTGTCTCAGTATGCTGCAGACGTTTCCAAAACCATAGCAATGAGCTGAGCGCCACACACCGCATGCGACGTTGTCGCGAGACGTCTTTAGGCGTCTCACGACAACAAAGCGAAGCTCCTTCTAGTTTCGTCTGTTGGGGGTCTCTTCACCAGATGCGACGTCTCGCGACGTTTTGCCATAAGACGCTTTGTCGTGAGACAATCAATGGTCGCATATTGTGTGTGGCCGGCCTTATTACGTGGGCCGTTGGGCCTTTAGGGAACGTTTCAAGTATTACGTTAGCAAGAAATCGGACGTCTTCAACCAACTCCCTCCCCCTTCGTCATC
>JAHWFP010086912.1:0-22878 GCA_023313725.1 Lithobius niger
TGACATATAAGTCCAAAAGGCAACGTAAATAGGTTTGCATCTGTATTGAGTTAACTGAATCCAAGTTACGAGATTGTCAATGTTGTCTAGGCATCCAAATTCAAGCAAAACTGTTCAAAACCGTAGGTTAAGGGACGAATAATTAAGAAGAATACCTTCACTAGATTCCTCGCCCAGTTGCCTGACACGCAAATTTGGAGAAGGCATCGTAGCCAACTACGAACCGCGTTCACACAGCTGATGTTCATGTGAAAGCCCAACGTCAAGAACCAGGTTTCAGGACTCTGGTCTCCACGGTCATGTGTCCCGGGTTCCCCAGTCGGTGCCAATTGGGAGGATACTGCCAGCCTCATTACAGAACGTACCTAAAGATCAAGCAGAATTTCCAGTGTTGACTTTTGTTGATAGTTCATCCAGAGATGTGCGCCGGAAAAGTATTTCTCGGCCTAAGTAGTGGCTACGTCGGCCCCAGTATGTCTTCTCCATCTGCTGTACATGAATCTGTGCCTTCATCTACGCAGATATTCCGTGAGCAAGTGTTGGGCTCACCACCCAAACTTAACGTGGTAGGAGGGGGGTATCTCCCAGCAAAGGTTTGCACTTATCAACCATGACCAGAAAGCTCCTGAATGCCTAGACCTGTAAAACCTGGTCTAGCTAGGGAACTGAGTACTGTGCAGCCAACATTTATGTTTTGTAATTCGCAGTGCTATTTCATCTTTTGCAGATTGATTTGGGCATGTAATTAATATTGCTTATTTGTGGGAGCTTACTATTTTATCCTAATTGATAGTATGTTATTTTATGTTTTACATTCTTATGTTTAGCGTTCTTGCCATTTCTGGAGGGACTGTAGTGTTTGGGTACTGCTGCTCATAGCTTGCATGTGAATACGCTACTGCTTAGAGGGTGCTGCTGTCAGCCCCCTTCAGTAATCATGATGTCATAGCCTATGGTTAATAAAAGGGCTTGCTCCCATTTTGAGCCTGCTGCATTTCACCCAACTCCTAGCTTGTCCAGGTCAGTCTTTTCTGCCACAAGGCAACTTAACTTTAGCATATTTCCACAAACACTGCAGACGCAATTCAGATTTACCATTTGTGGAATTTCGCCGAACAGGTGAGGTCTGGAATACTAACAACGATTCGCTTCATCATTATTATTTGTTGGGGAAGGGGGAAGAGGGCACTGGTACGTGTTTGCAGTGTGGAGTTTTGGCGAGAGGAAAGCAGAACTATAAAGTTTGCGTTGCCAAATTCAATATTTAGAAGACTTTAAATGTATGAACGGTTCTCAGAACGTTGTTCTCGAAATAACATTTTTGACCATGTCGCCGCATATTAAATATTTGGAAAGAATGACGCATATGCGTCTGTGCTTCTGTTGAATTATTCATGTATTTGGCCTACAACCTTGTTAAGTTATAGATGTTTGGCCGGCAATTATGTAAGCAATCAGTAAAACGCAAGATTCTGAGTAACATTCTCATTTCATTGTACTCCCACGCCTTGTCTGTTTTCATTTATGAAACATGCACATCTTAATTGTTGATTTAGGGTAACCTTTTAGAATGCAACGTTTGGTGTCTATGTTAATGACCTTTGTTTCGTTGGAGAACTCAGTGCGCTCGTTAATAAAATAATTATGTTTTTAATTATATCTAAATATATACAGCCGTTGTGCGTACGTCATACGTTATGTCCCTTACACGCGTCTGCAACCCACTCATGTTTACGTGGATGCGGAAGGTGAAGCAATTCAAGCACTTAAAAAAAAACATGGAGTACTACGCATTAAACGAATTAAAAAAGGCACCTTATATTTCAAAGAATCAACATATTGTCTTTATTATAAGAGGTAAAAATACTTTAAAAAAAAGAACAAGATCTGGGTTTCAACGATGCACAAATTGTTCTTCCTCTTCATTGCCTGATATTGCCCTTTATTTCCCTTTAAAGCCAAAAAATCCATTTCTGTTTTAAAAAAGTCATAGTCATTATTAAAACAATTAGACTAAACTATCTGTATCCCCGGCGTAACATACGCTGGCTGGCTGGTACCCGCATACCTGAGCGTAACACTGTAGTGGGCCCCGGTTTCCACTATTGTGTGGTCTGAATATCCCCATCTCTGCTCCCTCTTTGAACCTTTGCTGATTTGTGTTATGGAAGTAAATGTTTATTTTCAATGGAGGACGTTTCTCTGTTCTGATACCAAGCCCAACAAACCCAACAACGGTTGTGCATGCAGTGATTGTTACTCAACCAACTTTGAAACTCTTCCAAGTCGGCTCTTAAGAGCTAGCTTTGTTAATGAAATATGTCGATTGTTATAGGTCACATCTGTTTGTTTGACATTGTCGGTCGCTCGCCCTCTTTCATTATACACCCTCTTTCGTTGTAGTGCATAATAATGATGAATTTGCTTGCCCAACCTAAGCGTATTATACATATATAAATAGATAGATTCAGCGAATCGTGTTCGATGCATCAGACATGTTGTGGTTCAGGGATGCAAGAAATGTACACCACCCCTGGCCCTCGAAAGTAACCCTTGGGATCCGATAATAGCAGCCAATATAGATGCTCTTGGTGTTAAGTTTAATTTTACGCCAACTCGTTTCCTTGTGTGTACTGTGGTTTTTGGTCTCTACTACTGTGTTCTAATTTTTTTTTGGCTACCATCAAATTCTCCTTAGAAACTGAAATAAAACAAAAGCCTGCAAAAGTTAACAAATATCACAAACCCTTCGTCTTGACGATGGGCTTGTGACATTTGTTAACTTTTGCAGAAACATTCAAAGAAGGAAACAAATTTGACAATCCCTTCGTATTCTGTATAGTCTCTTGTATAATTTATTTATGTGCTAATGGAAGCCAAAAATCAAAATGTAAAGAAAATATAAAAAAGGGGTATACTTTGTCTAGAAACAAAAAAAAAAAAACAAAAAAAAAAACAAAGACAAAGAAAAGCATTCAGCAGCAAAAACAAATCTGGTACATAGTGAAAAACAAAGCAGCAAAAGCACTTAGATAGTAGATAATGCCCTACTCCACATGTCCACGTAAATTCATCATTTCAGCACGCAATTCCCTGCTGCCAGTCGATTTCGCCACCGTAGTCGTTGCTGAAAGATGTTGATTTTTCCAGACCCGAAGCTAGATAGGGTCCTTGCCACCCTGCACTGAAACTCCTCTGCGCCCTTCCACCTCCCTCACCCGTACGGCAGTGCCGCCCCTAAGAAAACAGTTATTTTTATCTTACAAGTCCTTCGTTTCCCAATTTTGGCGGCGATTGGGATGGGGAAGATAGATTTTTCTCCCATGCCCTCCTCTTCGTCCGTTCGTTTGCGTGCTTCTTGTTCGGGTTGTAGCTGCCTAGCTAGCAGCTGACAGAAAGACTGGGGGATAGGGGTTGCGGGGAGGGAGCAGTGTAGGATGAAGATTGGCATGGGTTGGGTTCACGGGGAGGGAAGGGGAGGGTGGCAAAGAGGTTGAAGGTAGGAGTTGAAAGCATCTGTTCCCGCCAAAGGAGTGACGTTGACATCTTCGCGTGTCTCGCGCTTGCACAGCGTTCATTCTCTTTTCTCTTCCCAACTGGCGGCTGGCTATTGTTTTGCAACGCTTTTTAGCAAATTATAAAATTTCATCCCGGCGAGTGCGGAGCTGCTGCCTTATCACAGTCCCTAAGGACTTGAAACAAAAAAAAAAGCCAACGAAACTAAAAAAAAATAAAAAAGTAATAACCCTTTTTGTGAGCTAATAGCTTATATATAACAAAGGGTTGAAAAGATGACTGCAGGAACCTCCTATACTATAAAACACGCTACGGAGTTCAGCCAGCGAATCTAGAAAAAAACCTGGCGATCCCCTTGTTATTTTCCGTTGCCTCTATGCTTAAATTGTATCGCACTAGCAGTCGTACCAGGCTTCACCCGTGGTTCTTTCCCAATTTTTTTCTCGGTGCCTTTGGGATGACCACGCAGAGCCAATTGTTATTCGAGGCAACAATGTGTCAATATCAACTTCTTTTCAAGGCAACAACTTACCAGTTTCAACTTGCAGGGACACCCGGCCTGTCTTATAACATTCCGCGTGCCAAATTACAGCTACGCGCAGATCGTCATCCGAGCAATTACAGTGCCAAGGTCGGCTGGGGTGGTAGCTGCGTTCCTCGCATAGTTGCTGTCTCGGTTGGCTTTGTGAATAGTACACGAGACAGAATCAAGTCAACGATTGTGTCGTCACAAACCGGAATGATTCTCGTATTTTAAAATCACAACTTATAATTTTCTAGGCTGTGTCTTATAATTTAGCTTCGGCGATCTATTGGAATAATTAATTTTAATTTTTACCGCATTAGTCTATTAGATTTTAGATCTTATGGTAATTATTAGAAAATTAGTAGATGTACACTCAGAGATGAAACGTCATGATTATCGTACGCGCGCAATGCATCATTTAGTGACGGGTCGTTCTTAAATATAGTTCACAATATTCAACAGAAAATCTCCTAGCCGCCACATTTTAAAACGGTTTTTTAGCAAGGGAAAGACTAACGGTAAGTAACTAGACCTTTGGGGCCGTACTTGATGTGGTGGATCGAGAAAAATGGCGCTGGGAGGTAAATCCCTTTAAAGCCAAAGAATTAAGTCACTCGCCCGTGTTCATTGTAAGGGGGGGGGTCCTTTTTTTTAGCGGATTCTTGTCTTCGTTTCTGCTATGACAGTTTGGCTTATAATGTAGGATACTGGGAATAAGTTCGCCTTTCTACGTACCTGAAGATTTCTTAGCAAGTATTCACTAATGCAAATTAACTAGCAGTAACAAAAACGCTGAAAGAACTGCCAAGTTTCAGCCAATCAAAGTAGTGATATCAAACAAAAATAGCTGCCATCAAGTTGCTACATGATGACCCAACTCTAATCGAAGAGTGTTCCCCTTAGAAAGTAGTGATATCATCCTGCCAACGAACAACCGCCAAGCTAATGCCACCGATTATTACTTCAGACGTTGAATGAAAACGGTTAGCAGCAATGGCCAGGTTTTTTAACCTTTTATCTTATAATCGGTGGAATTAGTTGGTGGTTGTAATAAGCAGCCTCCTTTCATCCTCTCACTTTTTTATTGTATACATGTATTAAATTGTGAACAAGACAAGAAGTAATTGTTGAAAATTAAATTTTTATGAAGTGTATGATTGCGGGTTCTTGTTCCCTCAGGGAGCAAATGTTTTACCGCTAGTACCACCACCTGCAAATTATTCTCGCCTCTGACTGAAAAAGCACCCTAAATAGAATGGAAAATGTTATTGGGTGGGACCAGGGTTCGAATTAATGGGACGCAACGTGCAATTTGGGCCACAATCCCCAAACACTGTTCAGCTAAAGCCGAAGTTACACGAAAAGTGCGCCTCTAAATAAAAGAAAATTGTACAACACAAAACATTTAACGGTTTTTTTTTCTCAAATTGCCCTAAAGTTAACTTTGCTATTGCTTCTTTTATTAAAAAAAAAACAAAAAAAAAACATTATTACGAAGGATATATTTCGTTGCATTTGAGCAACTACACACATGCTAGTAAGAACTTCCAACTACGAAGAGCAGAATAAAACAAGTGCCAACCGTAAAAAGTACGTACCCTCTCCTTATTTTCGAGCATCCTGTGCGTATAACGCATTTGTAACATTCAAAAGTAAAAGCGTTTGCAGCATTCACATACTTTTAAAGTAATGTCGCAAAACCGAGTCATTCAGGAAAGCCAACATGGAAGCACGTACCTTTAAAAATGTATATGGTCTTTTCTGCAAGGAGCGATGCATATTGAAATGCTTTCGTTTCTTGCCTTTACTGCATTTCTTTTCAGCGACGATTATTATGCTTTTTTTTATTTTTTTATACAAAATTAATTTCTTTGAGCCTTAAATTAACCGAAGCAATTCAATGCTTAATGTGGCTGAACCTTCTGAATTTTGAACATTACCAGCCTTTTTTTGAGAGAATAAACATCTGGTAAAGGGAGGGGCAAACCCGAGGATTTGAACCGGGAAACCTCCGATCATTGTAGGGGCCGAAAGATTGTCCAGAATTTGCCAGAATAAGTTCTCATAGCTGATGGAGGAGCCATTGCAACTAAAGGTCATCTCACGAGTAAAGCAACACTAACAGTTTTAGAAAACAGGCATACTTTGAAATTTGTGGCAAAGAACCCTCTAAAAAAGTCGTCCTAAAATCAAGCGTAAAATATATTCCCCTTCTTATTAATATCTGCTCCTAAACATGTAATTTGCGCCCTAACCAGCTCCCTTAGGGCGTAATATGCATGTGGATAATTCGAAATAAATCGGAGACTGGCTTGGAAAGTTATCGTGTAGACATAGAGTCAGACGGACAGTCACGAGGACAAAATAAGAACCTCCTTTCATTTGTTTCGCTTCACACCGCACTCCGTCAAAAAAAAATTGAAATTAGCATAAGTACGTGTGGTAAGTAAGTAAGCGAGTTTATTACAATAAACAATTACAGTATAACAATACAGTACGTGCCCACACCCCCACAAGAGCTGATGCCCGCGTGTAACAAAACCAGTTGCTAACGATAATATGATGGTAACGGTAATTTCGAAAAATCCCGTTTCCCTTCCCCCTTTCCTCTGGCCCGATTTTGGTTAAATACTGTAACTCGAGTTATAGGGTTTTAGTTTAAATCTCGTTTTTCATCTCGACGTATCACCATTCACATACCAAATTTTTTTCGCGTCACGCTGACCATTAGTTTCGGCGGAAATAATTGTCAAAACAGTGTACTTCATTGCTCTGTCGATCCTATTAACGGTTCAACCCTGTAACTCAACAACGTACAGTGATTTGCCTTGAATATGAAACGCATTGAGTGCAAACATTCAGTGTTTTGCCTTGTTGGAGAATCTGGCTTTGCGAAACGTGCATCTATAGTTGCACTTATCTGGCTTTTAATTATCTCTTTTGTGAAGCAATACAGTGTTTTACTTTGAGCTAACGATAAACATATAACAAAAATATGTAAAAATATGTAAAAATAAACATACAGCGTACAATCTATCCCAGAATTCACTGCAAAGCAATTATTCTCGTGATAGGCAAAACACTGCACGTACAGTTATTTTGTTTTACCCGTTAATAATGCCATGATAAAATATTGTTAAGTCTAATAATTTACATAATTTAAATTTTATTTTTATTTATTTTTTTTTACTAACATTAAAGGGAGTATCTTAAAATACTGTGCAAGTTTCTAACTAAAGTTGTACCTGGTTTCATTACTGAAATAAACGCTTTTTGTTGAATTTATAAATGATTTTTTTTTTACCCAAAACCGCACTCTTCAGGTTACCGCCTTTTCCAAAACAGCCCCCCAACCCCCCGCCCAAAAAAAAAACAGAAGACCAAAATTCAAAGATATCATCGCACAAAATTAAAAAAAAACGGGAAAGAGGAAGAGAACGAAAAAAAAAAAAAAAGACACGATACCGAAAAAAAAACTCACTACACTGGCAAGCAAGCTGTCACTTGTTGTGCCCCACCCGTGTAGCGTTCGCCGCTCAATATTGATTGCGTGCGGCATCGAGATTAGGCTTAAGAAGATGCAAAGCTGGATTGATACTCGATTTTGATGTACATTTTCAAGAAGGGCATCATCTGCTGTAGAACGGCGTAGCTTGCAACCTGGTGATGACAGACTGGAGATGATGGAAAAAGTCCAGGCGGAAGGGCGGGGGTCGGGGAGGGGGGGGGGGTGTAATGTAAACACCCCATCCGCCACCCTCCCCCACCGTTTTTTCAGCTCCACCCCCTCAGAAATCGATAGACAAAATGTGTATTGACTGACATGTCGGGAATTGACTTTTCGTCAACTAACATTTACAACTCCCTTTAAATATTTAAACTAGAGCTTCTTTTGCACGTATTAGTGCGACGCTGACGGCTTACATGTCTTTTTCTTGTACCTGTTCATTTAGAGTATTACGTTTTTTTTAAGGCATACAAAGCTGGAGCTTCTTTTACAGGTTTAGAGCAAGATTGAAGGCTTTTGGACGCTGAATGTAATTGTGAAAACCGTTTGTCTCTATCTGGTCCGTTCTGGAGTTGAAAAAAGTCGTTGCTGTAGTCTTACGAACAGTTTCAGCTGTATAGAAGACAAATTCCAGCAACGAAAAGTAAACCCTGGTCTCCAATCCATGAGGAGACGAGATCGAATCTAGTCTCTGACCTATGTCCGTATAGCATCCACAGCGTTTGCATTGTTTTCAAAGGACCAAGATAGGGAAGACGTAATGTTGATCATTAAGACACGTGCTGATTCTTTCTGGCCTATTTGATCCTAGAAATATCAAAACAGTGGACTGCTAAATAAAGTTTGATCTGTTAAGAAATGCTTAACGATGATGATACACAGTTGGCCTTCGAACAAGTAACAAACACGTGACTCGTACTAACCATACAAGGTTCCCTTTTGATGTTATCATAATCGATGGGTGTGCACGATGCGGGAGTGTTGCTTATTCGATGGGTGTGTTTCTAGTTTTGGGCATACTTGTACAATAAATATTATGCCTACAACGATGTTTCGGTTTTTAAAAATTTACAGTAAAGATGTATCTTTTTACTTCGTAGGTCGCCAGTTCAACTGTTTACCGCACAAGCGTAAAATTGTAAATTTTGTTCCGTTTCTAATGAAATAAGGCCTTTGCACGTGCAATAGGAAATATGAAGTGGCTTGGAAAAACCTTTGAATAATATGCAGTGTGTTACAAATTGTAGAGCAGTGACATTTGCCGCCATATTGGCACCAGTATGGGTTTTGGAGGGCATAACTACAAGGTGCACTACATAAAAATGGAGGGAAAAACAACGGAAGAGCGGATTTCTTAGGCTTAAAATAACGTTGTTTTCTCCAACAACAAAAATCGCGCGTTTTAGGTCTAAGAAATCACTCTTCACAGCATCGGCTTCAGTATGACGCCCTTCTGTTTCTCTATGCAGTGCCCCTTGCAGCTAACCCATTAAGGCTCCAGCATAGAGTTATATACAATAATACTACGTCGTGTCACTGCTCTATACACTAGGAAATAAAGATAAGGAGTAAAGGGTCCGTTTACGCAACGATTCGCCTTTGCATTCTCGCAGCTAGAATTTAATCATAATGGCAGTGGTGTCGTTCCCGTGGTAACAACGCTACCTGAATTAGCTAAATCAGACATCGTTTGAATAAATGCTTACAGTTATATAATCCGTGACAATAAGATAAAGAAATCATCTTGACGAAACAATTTTCCAGTTGCTTCTGAACTCACATTATTGACTGTTCTCGTTGCGAGCCGGCTGAGCTAAAACCGCTGCCATGTTGGAATTTCAGATAATTTCTAGTTTCTAGCTGCGAGAAGCTGCTAAAGATTACACGCGACAAAACCACCACCTGCTTTCCTCGCCTACGGTTCTGTGTAAACGAAAGAGCCCATAGCCTATGGGTCGGCACAAGCTAAATACACAAAAAGATAATTTATATTTAAAACTCAAGGATGTAAACAGAATACGTAAACAGTCGTTAGGCTATCATTCATATAGGCGTAGCTCGAATTTATTACTGAAATAGTTAATTAATGGCAGAGTGAACAGCTATAAACCAAGTTAGTATTAATGACGTCAGAAAAGCCTAACTTTCAAGTCGCTTAACGCAGCATAAATATTTACTTAAACATATTTCTTCAAATAACGAATTTCACAGGACGTTGGTGTCGTTAGCCTAAAGCAACAATATCTTCCACCGGCGTCTCTTTTCCAAGAACGAACAAAATTTGAATTAAAATATTTATAAGAATCATTCGTGTTTGCTCAACGCCGTACAAATCTTCGTTCGGCTCTTTTGTAAAATTGTGATTAAATTATTAGAACGAGCAAAGGCGTAAATAAATAAATAAGAAAATAAAGCAAAAGCTTTTATTCATTCAGGTGTTTTTAGACGAACACCGAAGACCCTGCAAACCGAGTTTACATATTCAAATATGGATGAGGCTCGAGTAATCTGGATAGTACGTATGAAAATCAGTGGTGTCAATCGGAAAAGGAATTGATCTCAAAATACTCCAAGTGCATATACACCTCGACAGCAAAACTGCCATTTTTATTTTATAAAGCTTCCTCATTAATTCGAAAATTTCCCTGCTAAAACGAAATAAAAGACGGTAACTGACTGGGCATATAGACAATGAGATATGCTTGAAACCCAACTCGCCTTCTGCAAGTTGGCGAAGTGAGATATGGGTTTCAACCATGATTTAACCAGGACAACATGAGGAATTTATAAACAATAGTTGCCCCCTGACTGGGCAAAAGCTCACGAGAACACAGAAAACACTGCAAGAATTGGTTCACAAACAGATTAAAACAGTAAAAACAGGGTGGGACCAGCCCTAATCTGGTGGCGGCCATGTTAATAATACTTATCAACATGGCCGCCAACAGATTATGCAGTAAGGGCTGGTCCGACCCAGTTTTTGCTGTTTAAATCTGTTTGTGAACAATTCACCAACAATGTGGTGAAAATTAAAATTCTTGGAGTGTTTTCTGTGTTTTCGTGAGCTTTTGCCCAGTCAGGGGGCAACTATTGCTTATGACTTAGCCACTCACAAAGTCCAACAGTGTTATGGAATTTATAGGTTTGGAGTACTTTTACTTGAAAGTAGTATTTTATGTGCCTGTTTCAAATTTTTTTCGATACCGGCATTTAGTGTTTTTATTTTTTTTATTTCGTGTTGTAACATGTAATGAAAAACGCTAAACGAATGTGCATAGGCAATGAGATATGCTGGAAGCCCAAACCCTATTCCTTTTCGAAGCAAAGGATTAAAATACATCTTAAACTTGAAAACACATTGAAAGGCACATTTGGCCTGCCTTATAACAGCCACGCGCAGATCTCCATCGCACCGTTTCACGGAACTCGGCGTAGGAAGACAAGGCCAACTGAGATAGTAGCTAAGTTCCTCGCAGCGAGAAACGCAGCTACTATCTCAGTTGGCTTTGGAAATAGTATGCGAAACAGCATCAAGTTACAGATTTTGTCGTCACAAACCGGAGTGATTTTCATATTTTAACATCACACTTTATAATTTTTTAGGGTAGTATCTTATAAGTTTTCTTCGGCGATCTATAGGCATAAATAATTTAAATTTTTACCGCATTCGTCTTTTAGATTTTTGATCTCATGGTCATTATTAGCAGACGATTAAAAATTAGTACATGCACACACAGAGATAAAAAGTCATGGTTATTGTTAACGCGCGAAGGATCATATAAGCGCAGGATGCAGTAAATATCGTTCCCAATATTCAAAGAAAATCTCCTAGACGCCACATTTTAAAACGGATTTTTAGCTAGGGAAAGACTAACGGTAAGTAAATTGACCTTTGGGGCCGTACTTGATGCTGTGGATCGAGAAAAATGGCGTTGGGAGGAATGTACCTTAAATCTAGCGTGAATGCCGACAAACATTTACCTTCGTCGCGCAGTTCTGTACTCCACTCTTTTCGACTTTAGTTAGCAACCAGCGATTTTAAAAGAATGCTCGTTCCTAAGGCGGAAACATACATCACAACCATGTCTATCAGCAACATTGCGCAACAGCAAATTGCGTCCATCAGAAAGGCACGGTGGTCGGGAGAAACGACTTGTACTAGTTGAAAGCGCGCATTAGCTTATCTCCGAAACGTGTCAGCCAATAGGATAACCTTCATTAGCGCGAGCGAAGCAAGGAGAGAGAGTGATAGACGATTTTGGGCTGCTAAAACTCGAGTAGCTCTATCACTTCCGGGTGTGGCTAGTAGCGCCAGCTGGCTGTAACTATTAGCAGCCGACGTTTGAGGTTGGCAAGACTCGGTGCAAATTACCCAAATGAATTACGATGAAATTTAAGGCACGTTCCTGTGACGTCATAGACACAGTCAGCCGGCGTTGTTGGTGGAAGTGGCCGTGAGGCGTGAGCGTGCAACTCCAACAGACAGATTGGTGGCATAGTGACCTGCTCTAGTTTGCCATCTCAATGGTTACGGCGAAGGTATTGATCGAGCAGCAACAACAAAATGAGAGTGGCATAAAATAAAAGAGGTTATGTTGTTGTTGTTGAACAGTACGGAAGAACTTCTATCCGTTGACGGTTTATGAAAAGGCGCGTAAATGTGGGAGAAAGTGGGTAAAATTAGTATGCATTCACTCCAAAGTTGAACGATTATCTTTCACGCACTTTTAGCGTGTTTATCACGGCTTTATCGCGTTTTAGCAGCGCGAAGCATTCACCCAGGTGTTTATCTGTCTGTCGTTCTATCTTCTCACCTTTTGAATGCATTGTCCAACTCACTTCAAATTTTCTACGTACGTTCCATGTATTGTTTGTGGATCTAAGTTAGTAAATGACCAGGAAAGAACATTAAAGCTCGTGTCCCCATGGAATTCACAGCTGCGAACGAAATTAATGTAGAAAATTTCCGGGATTCATGCCGGGGTTCTCTACAGTCTGCCACAACAGGGAAAAACTTCCAATTCTTCGTTTGTGGATCTGAGTAAATCAACTAGAAAACACATTAGAGCTCGTATTCCCATGGAATTCATAGCTGTGAAGGTGCACAAATAAAAAACGGATTAGAGCTCACTCGAAGGAAACGAATGTAGGGAAATTTCCTGGATTCACGCCGAGGTCCTCTATAGTCTGGCTACAACAAGGGAATACTTTCACTTTCACTTTGTTTGTGGATCTAAGTTAGTAAATGAACAAGAAAAAATGTTAGAGCTCGTATCCACATGGAATTCACAGCTGTGAAGGTACACTAATCAAAAACGTATTAGAGCTCACTCGAACGAAAGGAATGTAGAGAAATTTCCTGGATTCATGCCGGGGTCCTATACAGTCTGACTACAACGGGGGAATACTTTCACTTCTTAAATATAAAACCAAAAATGGAAGACATACCAGTTCGGGTGGTCCAGATTTCAAATCCCACATACGTGTCGGATGGAATGCTTGGGTTAATTAGTGTCCGTAGATCACACCTAGGAATTGAAATCAGTTTTTTTGGCATAATTTCAAATTAATTAAGATCGGAAATGGATTCCAGATCCGCGCTCGTGATTCGGGGACAGAAATCGAAATATTACCCAAAAATGGAGAACCAAACTAGAGCCATCACTAGCCAAAAGACGCGTGTGGTAATATAATTGTTGTAATAATATAAGGATTTGAAATTTATGATTGGCAACAAATAATTATGTTGCGAATGTCGAAGATAAGGCTTGGTAATTGATACAATAGTCTTACTGATGGGCGAATTGTGCGTTGCGGACTCACGTTTTGTTGCGAGGGTAACTCGAAAGGAAATACCAGCAAGGCCCCACAAAGGATGCAGCACGAACTAAAATTTGAAATCCAATTCCAGGGAACAAGAACTGTATTTCCTTATCGGTAATGTCAGAAAGTGAAGGCAATTTATGTTTGAAATGTGTCTTGGTTTGGTTTGTTTTTTAATTATCCGCGTCATCTGTGTTTGTTGTTTTATAATTTCAGTGCGTTTCGTCTGACTGCGTTTGTGTTTGCACGTATAATTTGTGAAACACGCAGACTCTTTCTTGTTAAGGGAGTTTGTTTTGTCTGTGTTTGACGGTTTCTGTTTAGTTCTACTACGTCTGAGTGATTATGTGTTCATTTTCTTTGTGCATTTTTTTTAATTTTTCAGTTTTGTAAAAATTTTGTTGAGGTTTTAGTTTTGTTTCGTAGGCGTGTATATGTTTGTATTTTTTGTGTGTATTTTTAATGTGTGATATATGCATTCGTTTTGCTTGTTTGATTAATTATGTATACGTATGTTGGCATGCATGCATGGAGGCTGGTATGTCACAATCCTTGTTCCCTGGAATTGGAGCTCAAATTATAGTTTGGTCTGCGGCTTTTGACTGTCACATGAGTGAAATTAATTATAAATCGAATATGCACAGCAGTTAAGCAGAAATTAATGTCAAACTAGAAACTTGATGCAAACAAAATCATGCATGTCACGTCGTTATGTTTATACGTACATGTACACATATACAAATTCATACTTGTATTAGATCAGTAGGCCCACCTTGAACAAGGAACTGTATGGAAACAAGGAGCTGTATTTCCCTTTTTGCCCCGTTTTCCCCAACTTAAATTCAACCAGGATCAACCCGGTTGTTAGTGTATTACTGCAACCTCTTGACTGCCAAATTGGCTATTCAAACCAAATAAAAGCTCGATATCCATCATAATTCTATATGACCCTGAGAGCCTTACATTTATATCCTTCCAGTTAAGGCTAAGCCAATGCAAGAGCCGTCCCTATTAGAGCGCATTTACGCAGAGACTCGCTTTTGCATTCTCGCAGCTAGAAGCTAGAAATCACCTCAAATTCCAACATGGCGGCGGTTTTATGTCTGCCGCCTCGCAACGAAAAGAGAAAATAACGTGAGTTCAGAAGCGTTTGGGGAAATTGTTTCGTCATGAGGAATTCTTTACCTTATTGGCACGGATTACAAAACTGCAAGTATTTACTCTAACGATGTCAGATTTGCTAATCCATTTAGCGTTATTACTATGGCAATGTCACCTTTGCCATCGCGATTGAGTTCTAGCGGCGAGAATGCAAAGGCGAGTCGCTGCGTAAACGCGCTCTTAGTCAGGTAAGCCTGAGCTGATTATCGCTCCAATTTGTGATTAAAACATCACTAGGACTGAACCACGACTGGTCGCCTTATTCCATCTGCTTTGTTTTAATTTGAAGTTCACCCAACCCGAAGTTTGACCCCCTCCTGTTACTTTGCTTAGCTCAACCCTTAACTGTGGTGAAGAGGAGCCGTCGCACGAACCAATAATCGTCACAAATTGTCCAATATAGTCGCGTATGCTAGTTTTCACCTAAGATCCGTCCGATATTGTAAAGTAGAGTCATGCGTAGACTCCTTATCCCGTCATTACACGATTTTTAACGTGTTTTTTTTTCTTTCAAGTTGGCGATCGTGGAATTCGATCCGTAGTTCACTTGGTGGGCAGCCGATCACTCTGATCATTAGACTTGGCTTGCTCATGGTGTTCGGGTGCCCCTCTCCCCAAAACAACGTATGCGCTGCGCGTTGGAACTTAAGATATTTTTCCTTCTGCTTCTTGACGGTACTCCAAAAGTCATCTTTTTGCGAGAGACGTACGAAACGAAACCGTGTTCGAGGAACGCTATCCGTTTCCACGCAATCTGGTATTTCGAGTTCGAATTACCATGGGAAAAGAGCTTCAAAAATACTAGATGAAGCCATGTTAATAAGTCATATTGCGCTATAAACGTTACCGTCTGATGCATTAGTTTCGTTTCGCTTAAATATCATCGTCACACTAAGACGATTTGCGGTTTCCAATTAGAGTTTCCCCGTATAGGACGGGTAAATGTCATTTCTGGTCTCCATGCTGAAGGGTATTTTTCCAAAGAATTCCCGTCAAACGAAGCGAATGTATGTCGTTAATTTATTACTGTTGGAATACGTCCACGGAATTAAAACGCGTAAGCAACGATGGTTTATTTATTTATTTTTTAAAAGTTTACGCGATCAGCTTGGTACACGCTTCGTCGGAACTTCTCATCTACTCAGAGTTCCAAATTTAGAGTGGTTAGTGTTTGATCAATAAATTCAGAAAATAAGTCGTACTTCTACGTCATAATTTTGAGTTTGAATTTATTACCGAAGCCTTGACCAGCAGCCGTACTCCTCGCTACAACTTTAAATACAACAACAATAACGCAAAATTTCTCAATTGTACAACTCAACCAGACAGCACCAAAGACCTTAAATAGTCCACCTCACACACAATATATTCCACACAACTGCCAACTACATCATAATCAGCCAAGAATCGAGAATGAAAAGAGAAAATATTTTTAAAAAGTATAATTGTCGGAGGAAACAATGCTTTAACAATGCCTTCTTCCTTTTGTATAAAGAAGATTTAGTAGAGTAAATCTACCCCAAAACAAAACTTGTTAAGGATTCCCGCCAAGCTTTTCGGCCGTGGGAAGTCGTGATATCAAACGCCAAGCTCTTTCGCCAAGCTAATCCTACCGAGTATTAGTTCGAAGGTTAAATGAAATATCTGAAAATTGCTTACTGCGCAATTTTCAATTATTTCATTTAACGTTTGAAGTATCAGTCGGTTGGATTAGCTTGGCGAAAGAGCTTGGCGTTTGATATCACGACTTCACACGGCCGAAAAGCTTGGCGGGAATCCTTAACAAGTTTTGTTTTGGGGTAGATATCAGATTTTTTTGGTCCATTTTTTTTCTTAGTAATTATGAGATGGAAACGCCAATCTAGTTTTCTGGTCCATTTCCTTTTTTTTTGTAGGCTTTCGTTACATTTTGAGCACATAAATTACCTTTTTTCATATGATCAGTAAAAAAATGATTAGTACAAAATGGTTCATGAATGAAGAAAGCAAATCCTTTACAGGGTCAACATTCCTACATGCCCTGAACATTTTCTGATAAGGAGACCAAAAAAAATCGCTTTACGTTTAACGATGGTGGCCAAACAAAGTTGGTGGCTGCTTACAATTTTGAAAATGCAAGATCTCTTCTTCTATGAGACCAATTTAGAGAAATAGGTCGAAGGAAAGAATGCGTAACAATGCAATATTGGCTTCCTCGGCCGATACTAAAACAAAATGCACTTTTGGCCTGAGTGAGAAAAAGACAAGAAAACTTGATTGGCTTCATAGTAAAGCAGTTAGCCACCCGGCAGATACCAAACCAAACCAGAATAGAAAACAAAAACGAACTCGTTTGATGTTTAAGGTAAGGTTTAACTGATCCGAAGTCAAAACAGCAAAGGAACACAAATAAACTTTCGTGTAAGATTTCAGGTAGTGAAACCTTATTGCTGTTATCAACGTTTTTACCATTTTTACTTTTGCACACGATACGTCAGTTAATGATTGGCGCATTCCACTTAGCTAAGTGACATTGCTGGAAAATGTTTAACCCTTTAATACCCATGCCAAACTGATAGTTGGATCGGTCGCGGGATTCGATCCGGCATTCACTTGGTTTGCAGACGAGGACTCTGACCACTGGGCTGTTGCAGCTGGCTTTACTCGGGGTCCCCGGGGACCCCTCATAAAGCTCGCGTTGCGCGTTGGGACTTAGTTTTTTGCCGTTCAGTAGCCGTCCTTTTAAAGGGACGCCAGGCTGTAAAGGGTTAAAAACTAATTGTCTTGTTGTGCGTAGCACAGCTCTACAGGTAAAGTAGGGTTCGTGCGAGTCCCTGAAAATGTCCTGAAAATGTCCTGGAGACTCATAACGAAATTCCTTGCCTGGAAAAGTGCTTGAAAATATCGAAAAATGATATATGTAACATGAGTAAGGTGATAAACGGTAAGTAAACGACGTGACTGAAAACACTGAAAAATTTAGCCAAGAAAATAATCGAGTGTCTAACCTTACATTATTTGTCCATTGTGCATGAAAAGTTTTGAAATTTAGGCTCTGGCTTTAATTGTATGGACGTGTATAATGGTTGGATACAGCAGTAAGGTTTCACGTGGACTAAACAGTACATCACTACTGCAGTATCTAAAACTTTACAGGAAAGTTTATTTGTGTTCCTTTGCTGTTTTGACTTCGGATCAGTTAAACCTTACCTTAAACATCAAACGAGTTCGTTTTTGTTTTTCTCATTCGTGCTAATTGGCGCACCATGGAGTTTAAATTAGTTTGTGTTAATGTTTAATTCTTTTAAACTTTAGTGTCGACGTCTCGCAGCTGGCGTTTGCTGGTTGGCATTGTTGTTCCTAATAACAATGTTTAAAACAATGTAAAACAATCAATCTGGTCGTTTCGAGCTCCCTAGCCCCTGAAGCATTGACCAATTAGAAAGGGCCATGTGGAAAGGGCTCATCAACAGAGCAATACCTGTAAAATGAGCTAAGAACCCGCATTATAGGACAAAGAGTTTGGTCTGTAGAGTGTGTAGTAGAAACGTCGTACCAACAACAAGAACAACAACAAGCCAAAACGAATTTCATGGTTTCAGAGCTCAGGTGAAGATCTCCGATTTGCTTCGGTGGAATGAATTTTGGTATGCTTGTTGACCTAGCGTACATAACAAATTTGATCGAAAAATATTCACAGGCGGTGGAGATTTTAAGCTTTAATATGGGTTTGACATGGAGGTTGAGGTCAAACCTTACAGTACTAGTACCTTGTGCCCAAATGGAAACGTGGACTTCACACCAGTAGTTCAGGACGATGCCACACTGAAAGAAGAGACGTATTCAAAAAAAAAAATAATAATAAACAAATAAAAAAAAGTAATAGGAGCCTAAGAATAAATGCGGCACCATGTTGAGCGAACCAGCCAACCAATACAATGACCGCACCCACACTACGTGGGGTTGTGACAGCAACACGGAATGGGCGCTTGAAAAAAATAACACAAATAAAAAGACGTTGAATAACAATCAATACCAAACTACAGCAAAACAATTCCAGCTTCATTAGGTTTATTTGCGCTACGTACTACAGGAAAGTAAGTACAAATGCAAACCTACTTTAAAAATCACACAAAAAATGCGCAGTAGGATCAGTAAAAATATGAAATAAGTAGGGAGGAGCGATCGGGGGATAAGGGGAGGGGGAGGGCAACACAAATAGGATTAGCACAAATATAGGTAATGATGAAATGAATCAGAGGAGGCGCTGATTGAGTTAGCGAGACGAACGAAAATCAGCGTTTATTAGACAATTCAGGGAAAAGAAATGGCTGCCAACGAAAATACATAAACATTCATACGGCCTCTCGAATTCTTCATACGCAGAACCTGCATTATTTAAATTACTCATGTCACTGTTACAGAGCAACTATTCATTTAGATTCGCTATTGGAGTTCAAATTATAGTTCGTTGCGTTCGAGTGAACTCTAATCCGTTTTTATTCCTGTACCTTCACGGCTGTGAGTATGGGGATACGAGCTCTAATGTTTTTTTTTCTAAACGGCCGCAGTTAATACATTTAGATTCGCTCATCTTCATGACGGGTTTTCCAACTAGTCAATAATAATTGACTGACTTCGGCCAACTTTGAGCTCAACAACACTTTCGTGGCTTTCAAGCGATGTGCCGAATTTATTCCAATCCAATCTTTCGTTTGGGCTCAAACAGCAAAATTACAACCAGCCAACATTTTGAAATTTAGGGTCCGTTACAGGATCTGCTTCACTCGCTACCCTCTGAGAAAAAAAATAGCTTCTCGAGAGAAACCAAATGTGTTGATAAACTGATAACTTACATTTGATTATTTCCAAGAAGTCGCTGCCTTGTTATTTTTTTTTCAATTTATTAATTTTTCTCTATTTCTCAAAATTTTTGCGGGATTGTATTAACAAAAGTAGTACGGAAGCAAAATTTTCCAACTTTTCCTCGGCATGGAAAGCCAAATGGGCTCGAATAGTGTGGCCAAGTCAGTACATGTAAATAGCAGAGCGTCGGCCTTGGGTTTTAAGAGTAGAGGCTTCACCTAGTCTGTCATTGAAGTCAAAGAGCAAACGGAAATAAGCTTGCATCTGTACTTATATCTGCACCGTATATTTCCACTTATTTCTGCATTACGACGATTACCTCAGTTTGATTGGCTTTTTTTTTTCTAGTTACAAATCGTAGCATGGGCGAGGGATAATCGTCTAACTGGAAAATCGCATAATTGGAAGAACGTATAACGGAAAACAGTATAACGGAAAACCGTCTAACAGGAAATTCGTATAATGGAAAATCGTCTAACAGGAAATTCGTATGATGGAAAACCGTCTAACAGGAAATTCATATAATGGAAAATCGTCTAACAGGAAATTCGTATGATGGAAAATTGTCTAACAGGAAATTCGTATAATGGAAAATCGTCTAGCAGGAAATTCGTATAATGGAAAATCGTCTAATGTCGCTGCCTCGCTCGCGCTGCCACGCTCGCTGCGGCTATACATATAACATCAGAAACCGCAGTTATATTATTGTACAGTTAGACGTTTATCCATTGTACGAGTATCCACTATGTGATATTCCGTTTAGATGATTTTCCATTATACGATATTCCGTATAGATGGTTTTCCAGATTTTTTTTATTTTAGGCAGACTTTAGACAATTATCCCATTAGACGATTTTCCAGTTAGACGTTCATGCACTCTGTAAAAAAAAAAAAGAAAACATAAAACAACTTTAGGTTTCCATAGCTTCGTGCTTGATTTATAGAAAAACGACTCGTTTCTTTCGACAGGACGTTCGAAACGGAAATGTAGCGGGAAGGGAAGTTGACGCCAACCGTCAATCACTTCTATAACAAACGCAAGAAAACAGAACTTATAAAACACAATTTATGCCAACAATGATCAGCACTTTTCGCTCTTTTTCATGTCTGACTTGCACCCACCCTAATAATGTACCGTTTTCTTGGCATTTTTCCCCAAAGGAAGTGTAATACGGCATCCGTGGACCACTTGGAGCATACGAGAATCTGCTCCAAGTTATACCACACGAGCTCCTCAAAAACATCCAGCTGTTGCTGCACATTTGCTCACTGAACGCCATGACGGGAGATCATCATGGTTCTTGTGCTACATCAGCAAGAGAAAGAAAAGAGAGTTATCGCCGATATCACGTGACCCAGACAGCGCATGCTTGATGAGGGGGAGCAATCGAGGTGTCCATTGTCTACGGTTTATAGCTTGTTCTGCAACCATAAAGCTCGGCTAGAAGTGCCAGTAAAGACAAACCCCCCACGCCACGGTTCTGTAACTGTTGGAAGAAGTCCAAGATGGCGACTCGCAAGGGTCGCTTGCTTTTACGAGCCTTTCCCTGATCGGTGCGCTGTCAATGAAGTGCGAAATGGCTTTCTTGTTTCGTTTTTGTAGGGGACCTCGCGCCTTGCCACGCATTGCATCAGCGGTTCAAGATGGCCGCCAGTGGTGCCTGTGGCCTACGTCGAAGCCGTTTACCACTCAAGCGCCTGCAGACGGTGGCGCCATCTTCGTAGAGGGTGTTCACCGCAACACGCCGAGATGGGGACGATTACATTTCACGGCAGGCAGTAATCCACCGTCTCTATTCGGGATTATGTCGTAAAGTAGTTTATGCCATCGTTGGAATGGCGTTCTGTATGCAGGCCGGGATGGGCCACAAACTAGGACTGGCGAAAAGGCCACGACCATTGAGTACGTCAAGTAGTAGGATGAAACGATGGGGGAGGGAAAGCAGGGGATTGCTCTTCTGCTTCTCTTAGATACAAGGAATAAAAATGATACCATGCGATTACTCCGAAAATTACGACAGTAAAATAATTTTACACTGTTTGGTCATTCTTTTTCAGTCTGGATAAAGTGCAAGTTAACGTTTCGAAAATTCAAGTGAGAGAATGTAGTAAAGCAGGTCTGAAGATTTCTTCAGCTTCATTCACTTTACTGCTAAGAAGTTAAAACCAGCCCCTTCATCTTCATCACTACACTGTTGACAAGCTACAGTAGAAGCAGCTCCTTCAACTTCCCTACATTGCATTGCTGACAAACTTAAAGCAACCCCTTCATCTACGCTGCGTTGTAATGCTGACAAGATAAGAGCAATCCCTTCACCTTCGCTGCACTGATTATCAGCACTGCATTGCTGATAATGCCTTCACCTTCACTGCACTGCAATGCTGATACGCTAAAATAATCCATTCATACCTTCAATTACATGTAATACTGAGAAGCTAAAAGAATCCCCTTCATCACCACTGTACTACAATGTTGACAAGCTAAATAAAAAGAGCCTTTCACTGCACTGCACTGCATTGCTTATAAGCTAAAAGAACTAATTACACCTTCACTATACTGCAATGCTGCCAAACTAAAAGTAACCCATTCATCGTCACTGGACTAATGCTGACAATCTAAAAAAACCTTCATTTTCACTGCACTGCACTACACTGTTGATAAGCCAAAAGTAATCCTTCATCCTCTCTGCACTGATGCTGATAAGCTAAAACCAATCCCTTGATCATCAATGTACTACAATGCTAACAGCTGAAAAAAACCTTCATTTTTTATGCACTACACTAACTCTGATAAGCTAAAAGCAATCATTTCATTATCACTGTGCTACAATGCTGTTAAGCTAAAAAAAAAAGCCTTCGTTTCAAGTGCACTGTACTAAAATGTTGACAAGTTAAAGGCAATCCTTTAATTTTCACTATACTGCAATGCTGAAAGCAATTACTTTAGTACCACTGCTATATGGTAAATAACTTAAAAGAAACCCTGCAGCTTCACTGTATTACACTACTGTAAAGTTAATAAAAGCAACCCTTTTTTTCTTCACTGCACTACAATGCGAACCAGTTAAAAGCAACCCCTTCTTCTTCACTGCACTACAAGGCTGACAAGAAAGCAACCCCTTCTTCTTCACTGCACTACAATGTGGATAAGCTAAAAGCAACCCCTTCTTCACTGCACTACAATGTGGACAAGCTAAAAGCAACCCCTTCTTCTTCACTGCACTACAAGGCGGACAAGCTAAAAGCAACCCCTTCTTCTTCACTGCACTACAAGGCGGACAAGCTAAAAGCAACCCCTTCTTCTTCACTGCACTACACTGTGGACAAGCTAAAAGCAACCCCTTCTTCTTCACTGCACTACAATGTGGATAAGCTAAAAGCAACCCTTTCTTCTTTACTGCACTACAATGCGGACAAGCTGAAAGCAACCCGTTCTTCTTCACTGCACTACAATGCGGACCAGCTGAAAGCAACCCCTTCTTCTTCAGTACACTACAAT